>JARHVA010010203.1:2500-5000 GCA_037957365.1 Torreya grandis
TGAAAAATATCATTAAAATTTAATATTCAATTATGATGAATCAAATATAACTACATTTGACATATTATAAAATGGATACCTCAAGTCATTTAACTCATTTTAAAAATGAAAAATAAAATCATGTGATTGATCTATAAAATTTTATAATTAAACATAATATCCCAACCAACCTGGTATAAATGTATCATCAAAACATGTTAATCATATTTTATCCTCTTTCCAAATGAAACCTCTAAACATATTATAACAATCAATATTTTTATTAAATAAACCATTTTAACATGTTAGCAAAAACTTACTCCAATTATCAATGAATTTTAATTAATGCCTAAATTACTACACTTGTCAACTAAAATTATTATCAGTACTAAACTATAAGAATTAGTTTGATAATGTAGCTATTAAAATATATGATTAATTACTTAATAATTAAAATTTTGACATAATTTGATCACACATGAATTTACACATAAATATGATCTTAACATGCTATTCTCTCACATGTACATGCTACCTTATGAGTTAGACCCTTACATTATGTTTTCAAACATTTATAGGAAACTCAATATTTGTTTCAAGCATACATACTATCCTAATAAAAACTTAGAACTTGAATTAAGTCCTCCTATGAATGCATTAGTAATGTTATAATGGGTCATTATCTCTAGTCGATATCGACTTATACTTGATGTCATCAAACCTCTCCTAGTAACAACTATTTTTTAAAATCAAAAATTTCATTAGGGTTGGCCCATTTCCTTAACATTTATTTATCATGAAACATTACCCAATTGTAATCATATACATACAAATAAATTCCTCTCTTGATAGGATAATTTATAACTTATATGGTATGCATATATACATTACTTCACATTAATCAAATATTCCCAATTCTTTCCAAATTAAAATTCACTCACTAGGAGTAGTCACAAGACAAATCCAAGTCAAAGAAAATGTTTTAAATTATCAAATCCAAATCATTAGGTGTATTTATATAGAGAATAAACATAATTTCATAATCATAGTAGGTGTGATAACTGCATGTGCTTTGATTTCCCTCGGATTATTGAATATATAGGCATTAATAAATCATCGATGTCCATGATTGGGGCTAAATCAACTTGTTACACTTTCTTAGATTTTATAGGTTTATATCATTCACAAGCACACTTAGGGTTTCAATGTGAAGGAGGTTTATTTATATAGTTGTGTACATAATCAAATTTTATAATCACACATACATTAATTTTAAAGATAGGTAAATATGACCATACAGTCATAACATGTATTTCAACACAAGTCACTACCAGATACTAAAGGTCAGTGTCAATAATTGATATTGACCCAAATTTGACATAAATGACCATGGGAAGATAAAAACATATCTCGAAAAGTGGATGAATTATAAGCCTTTTTCAGTATATTTTCCATTTTCATAAAATAGTGAAAGCCATACATTTAGTCAAAAAATAAGTATTTATCCCTTTATTGTACTTATTATATTTATCATATGTAATTTTTCAATTAATTACAACCAATTTAAGTATTTAACATTCAATTATATTTATGAATGGCATATCTATTTATCTTAAGTAATTGGGTAGGGTAAACACTAGATGAGGTAGGGTGCCTCATCATGCATGGTATAATGAATGTATTTAACATTTTCCTCCTTAACACCTTATAATTTACATAAATAAATCTAATAAAATAAAATGGTATAACTTAATATATCAATGAAAGGCCACCCAAGATAAAATTTATATCTTGGAGTTACTTAAGAGATAAATGGTTTATAAAGATATATTATATAAGGCATTATAAGAAACAACTCTCCCTAAGGATACATGACCTGCATCATTTTATTTTATTATGAATTCACTCAAGGATATTTAAAAATTCATCTCATTTGATAGATAAGTCTTACCTATAAAATACACAATAGATATTTTTTATATTATTCACTCAATTCTAAGAGAAACGTAAAATGGTAAAACATGTGTTGGTAGATAATGGTTTTATCTTGAATATGTATAAAATTACCTTCTTAAAATAATTTTTATTAAAAAATACATCAAATCATAAATCATTTTTCAACACTCCACACAAAATACTTTGGACCATATCATTGGATGTAAAAATATGTCTTAATATCATACCTAATACATTTCTCATTATTCCTAATGAGTTAAACTATAAATTTATTTTTAGGGATACCTTAAATACATGTTATGTAAGAAGTGTCATCCACATTAATTATATGTATCAAATTGAAAATTTAATTATATTCTTATAGACAACCAAAATATGATGACCCTTTCAAATATTATAAGAAGACCTGATGTACTAATGAGTAGCAATAAAAATAATAGTTAGAAGATAATAATACCATTCATAATTTACAATACATTATAATCGTTAATATGCATCCATATGATGTGGGAGAATAAATTACTAAAATGGACAAGAAACCAATCATAACATATAAATTAGATAA
>JARHVA010010203.1:10000-130000 GCA_037957365.1 Torreya grandis
TAGACTCCATAATGATCATCTATGTGATATTTTTAGGTTTGATTGATCTATCTTTAGTATGAAAAAACTCTTAGAATTTGACTATTTATTTATTCATGATGTTCTTATATACAATACTAATGTTTGAGAAAAATTTTCATATACAGAGGAATGTAGTGATGGATGTAATTACTTAAAGGTGTCTTAGGAGTCATGTAGAGTGGACCTATGTAGTTGTAAGTGGTATTATGTTTCTAATTTTATTGATGAAGTACTAAAGGAGTGAATAGGTCTTTATGATACCTATAATGGCTATTAATGCCTAATTGAAAGGTGTAGCTACTTAAAGGTGACCCATGGATGCTATGGCTAACCTATGAGAATGGTATTGAGCTATGTATTAGTGTAATAAAATCCTTAATGGTTAATATAAGTCTAATTGCTGACCAAGAAGATGATAATCATGGAGGCTCTATAAAGAGTAAAATCAAAGGTGATAGTTTCTAGTATTGAGAATTAAAATTGAGAGTTGTGTAGTTGAATAAGGAGTTGATATGAAAATATTTGAGTAGTAAAGGAAGAGGAGAGTGAGTATGCCTAGAAGATAAATTTAATATAAAATTAGGTTTAGTATTATATTTATGACCTATAGGTCATAATTCTAATGTCATCATAGTGTACTTGTAGGATTGAAGATTTAGGATGAGTGAAGAGGTCTAGAGTGGTCCAAAAGGGTGTTTTGGATGCATTGATCATGTATGTAAGATTGAGAGAGTTTTAAGGGTTGAAATAAAGGTCTTAGATATTTTTTCTCCATTAGATTGAAAGGAAATAATATTTTTAGAGATATTGATTTCATAGGTGTTGTGTGGGTACTCAACATCCAGAACACGTTGGTGATTGTTCATGCATAGGGGTGGGTGTTCCTTATGAAGTGGGTGCTTCACTAAAAGGTCTCTTGTTTTTTATAATCCAATAATAAAATTACTCCATGCATTTGTAGGATTTATATTGGGTTTTAATCCCCATGAGGATTTCCCACATAGTTTATGTGTTGTGTGCTTGATATTAAATCATCTTTCTTGTTAATTACTATGAATGACTTATAAACCTCATGAATGATTATGGTGATTGATTAAAGGTTTGTAATAATTTGAATTCGAGTTTGGATTATATTAAATCATTTATTCACTCTTCCCCTCTCAATGATTATAGCTCTAACAATTGGTATCTAAGCCACACCTTATTTGCAAGATTAACCACTTGAAGGTGATATAAGGTACAATATGGTAAATCAACATATGTAGGGTTTATATAAACGTAAATAACCACTATTTAATGGGTCTAATTATTTTTTTTGGAGTGCAAGGATGAGGACATATATAATGTTTCAAGGATTTGATATTTGGCAATCTATTATGGATGGTTATACTACACCAACTACTCCAAACTAGTGTAGTTTATAAGAAGCTAAGTGAAAATAATTCAAAGGAAATGAATGCAATCATTTATGGTATTTCAGAGATAAATTTCACCAAGGTTATCCATTGTAAATATTCCAAGGAAATTTGAGACAAATTTAAAAATATACATGAAGGAGATTTAAAATTTAAGTTGGCTAAATTATAGACCTATTGAAGGCAATTTGAGGGCCTTAAAATGAAGGAATAAGACATTATGGAATCCTATATTCTAAGGGTTGATGACATAGTAAACATGATCAGAGGTATGTGATAGAATGTTGAAGAAGCTACTATAGTACAAAAGGTATTAGGGTTTCTCACTCTCAAATTTGATTAAAAATTATTTGTTGTAGAATAATGTTTTGATCTTACTCATATGAATATAGATAAATTGCATGGGATACTTACTACCTATGAGATGAGAGTTAATTAGTCCTAATAAGGAAATAGCCTTCAAGTTGATCAAGGAAACAAAAGCTAGGAAGAACAAGTTAAGTCTTGAAGACATTGATATTAATGAAGATCAACTTGAAACCATGATTACAAGGAAATTGAATTTAGGATAAGGTAAGTATGAAGGGAAACTTCCTTTTAAATGTTTTTCATGTGTAAAGCTGGTTGTTTTATATCTATATGCCTAGATAGAGGCACGTTTTAACATATATAAGCTCATAAATAATCTCATGAGGATGAACATAATAAATATGAAGGTCCTAGAAATTATAAAATGTTATTTAATAAGAGAAATGGGTAAGAAGGATTCATACAAAGGTAGTAAGAGCCTTTACCTTGAAGAAGATAGTAACTCATCTATAAAAGAAGAAGAAAACACATTTAATAGTGGGGTAAGTGCACAGATTTGGGTGATAGTTCTATGGACACTACCCATAACATGATCACATTAATTAATAACACAATCATGTAATTTAATTAATGTGATCATGTTATTTAAATCTAGGATCAAGATTGCTAAGCCATAATATGACCACATTATATTAAGAAATAACACAATCACGTTTTTATTATTTACAATAATGTAATTACGTTAATAATGTAATTTCATTCTTTGTGTGTTAAAAACATTAGAAATGGAAACCTAAATGTAAAATTACTCATTTTGAATTTGAGTTCCCTAGCTCTTCCCTTATTTCTAAAATCATGTTCTACTTATTAGACTCTAAAGAGTGCTAAGAAGCTACCAAATTCATCCCACAAACCTATTTATTAATGATTCCACCATATAGAAAATGTATGTTATCAAAATATTCCCTATTTAACCCTAATTTTTTTAAAAAATTATTGTTTAACTTTGGTTTTTAATTTTAATTTATTTTTTAACATCCCATCCTACTAACACTCCCAACCCTCCACAGAATCCTCTAGTTACTCCTCATTCTAACCTTCCATAAAACCCTAATTTCCTTCTATCCCTCCACATATCTCTCTTATAGTTCCCCAAAACCCCTTGGTAGTTAAGAGGTTTTGATTGAAAACATTGTGGGAATTTTTTTTGAAATTGAAGGCTTAATTGACAAAATGAGGGATCTTAGTTTGACTAACCCCCATCACACCTAGCTAGCTGATACATTACAGACCTTATTAGGTCAAATTGACTATATATGAGTCAAATTAAATAATGGAAATAATATAGGGATAATTTTAGGGCATACTATGTTGACAAGTTACCATCCCTTCAGATTAAGAATTTGGATATTTCAAAAGCTAACATTTTTCCCTATTTGTCAACCCGGCCACCAATGCCCCATTTCCCATAACCACTAAAAATTATCCTATACATTACTATGTACATAAATAATGATCTAGATAACACTTTAGGAAATTATCTCGGCAACACTTCAAGTGATAATTTGGGTGACGGTCCTACCCCAATTGGTGGTAGAACTTTTGGGAGCCATAACTTTAGCACCATAGCTCTGTTTGACTCCCCATTTGAACTGTTGGAATGATAATAATGAGTGGAAAACCATGAGATGGAATGAGCTATTATATATGGGGTTTTACCCCTAAAAAAAAATGGAAGTATGCCAAATTTCAATTTTATTAGTGTAGTTTAAAAATAGTAAGTTTCTATAAATAGTAATTTCTTGAATTTTCTATTATTGTAATTCATGGAAGTCAAACCATTTCATCTCCTTCAAGATTGGTGACCTTCAACATCCTCCTCATTCCTTAAAAAATAGGTATAAATAGATATGTATCTTGAAAATGAAAATAGACATCTCTTCTTAGAGAAATGTATATGTTGTATCTGCAATTTTGAGCAATAAAACATCTCTTCTCAGAGATAGTATTATTATTTGTGTGTTATTGAAATATTATTCAACCAAGACTTTAAAATTTTGGATCACTTAATCAAATCCAATTTTTAGGATTGATGGTGGATCATCTTTGACTATCCACCATGTAACAACCATGAGGTCCCATTATATTTTTTAAGGAAACTCTACTATGAGTTTATCCTTAATCAGATTCCCAATTATTTTGATTTTAGTGAGTTTCAAGGTTGAGGAAAATGATCTACATAAGATCAACCAAGAATTTCATGAACCTAATCATCCTTCATAGATACATATCTAAAATCCTCTTGAGCTTGAGATCCCATCTATAGTTCATTAGGTTATATAGACAAACACTCTCCATCCTCTTAGTTCACTCACTGATACACTAATTTAACATATGAGTAGGCTTTCACGGAGTGATGTTATAGATATGCCAAAAGCTACCCAACCTTGACCCCACCCTTGTTGTTCATGTGCTGCTATGTGCATAGGACCTTTTGATGATGATGGCATTAGTGGTTTAGATGGCTTAAATCATATTCTTATGAGTGATAAGTTTTTGGCATAGAGATTTGGCATATATACATCAATCACCACATATATGCAAGTATATTTCATATAAATGTCATGTTAAATTTAAGTTATATTTAAAAATTTAAGTTCTAATCTAACAATTAATTTACATAGAAATTTAATATATATATATATATATATATATATATATAGACACACACACACACACACACATATATATATATACACACACACACACATACACACACACACACACACACACACACACACACACACACACACACACACACACACACACACACACACACACACACACACACACACACACACACACACACACACACACACACACACACACACACACACACACACACACACACACACGTCATTTTCTATGTTGCTAAAGGTGACAGTTCCTTCATCATCACAACTAACATTTACAACATTTGATTTTTTTTAGTCATTATTTTCATGTTTAGATCTAGTTGTTGGGCCATCCATGATTGCATCTAACTTTATTTTGATGACACCATTTACCTATGTAGAGGTATGAAATTTTTACATATATGTTTTACTCTTTATATTTTTTAGGACTATAGTTGTTTACATATATGTTTCGCTCTTTGCATCTAATTTGTAACTTATCAAGAATTAATGAAAAAATAACACAACCAAAAACATAAAATTCATGAATGGTCTTATGTTGTACCATTATTCTTTGGGAGTAACATCCTACAATGCTATTCCACTAGTGTATTATGCTCAAAATTCTATACCTTATTCCTAGTGACAACTAAAATTATCCTAAGATATAGACTACATTTTAATGGCTCATCTTATGTGCATCCCATGTACCAAAGCAAGGTTAAAAAACATACATTATATTCATTTTCATTATTATCATTTTTATATAGGTTATGAAATACATTTACTCTTATAATTTAATTAGATATCCAACAAGTAGTGTTGTCTTTCCTTGAACATCACCCAAATGATTATGGACATATCTAAATTTACAATTATTTCTTGATAGTCCCAAAACAAGGCTAGTTTATATAAAAGTTGTAAAATAAATAGCATATCCATACTATTTATTTAAAAATATCTTTTTCCAAAGCACCTTTTCATACCTATTATCCAAGCGTCAACTTACCTAACAAAGATTCATCCATTAAATTGAATAACCTTTTCATTTTATTTAGTTTATGGGTAATTCCATCTAAGCTTTGATGCATGCCACCATTGTAATGAGCTCCCCCAGTGGATGATATTCCATGTAATATATTGGTATCTCTCTCTTTCTTAACATTATGTTCATAATCACACTCATGGAATGATTTTATTATATTCCATAAAATAGATACAATGGTGTGACCCTAAATACCTATTGGAGGTAGTTGTCCCTATTTAGAGGTTGTGCTTAGGGATTGTACTCCTATTCCTATGATAATGTCCCAATGTTGATGAGTGATGTGGGATACAATTTGTCTACTTTTTTGTCTCTTGCTTATACCTCTATGGTTTATGTACCTCCCACTATTATTTGTTTAGATGGAGCCTAACTTCCCTTAGCCCTAACAATCTCATTGAGAGCCTTTGCCTAAGACTCTAAACTAGCCACATTTTCCTCTAGGATAACTATCTCTCTCTTATTATTAGGGAACTCCACATATGTATGATAAGTAGGGAGTAAAAAATATGTATGCTTGATTATTCATAAATGGATAATTTCATCCACCAAAATATTATTGAGGCTTAAATAATCCTTACCTAAAAAATCCTAACCGAAGTTTCTTTGATCATGTTGCACCACTAAGTGATTCACTCTAAAACCATAGAACAAGAGAAGACATTACATATCCAGTCACATAAAGAAATAATAATTGAGTAATAAATTAGAAAGTAACTAAAAATAAACCAAATCACTAATTTACTTGGGTAACTTCATGTTAGTCTAGGTATAATTCCTAGTTGGACCTCATCTTAACATTCTCCTCCTATCCTGTTGGTTCCTCTCTAAAAAGTGTATGCTTACCCTTGTTTCCACCTAAACTTCATCTCCTCACCCTATATCGTATGCTTGTTTATACATCTAATTATCTGCATATTATGGTCATGGTTGTACTTAATGTTAAAATCTTACCATAATTACAAACTGCACAAGATGTTTTTCTAAATGCACTCTTCCAATTATTACTCTCCCAATTTTACTCATGGTGATAGTAGAGTATCCACCTCATTCACAAACTATCCTAAAATACCTTAATATAGTAGAGCTACAAAATATACCATTTTCAGTGTGTCTACCACTCATGGAAAGTCTCTCAATGGTGGCATACCTATCCAACTAGAAGCCTTGATGGCCACCACTATCCCAATCTCTAACCCTCACTGGTAAGGGGTCATCTGCTTGTATACCTACCCCATGATGAATTTAGGGTAGATGATAAACATATACATAAACCTCATGATCTGATATATATCCATATAAGCACATGCTAATACCTCTTAGACCCATACAAATTTCCATCCTCTATCCTCAATAATCCTAACAATAGGTATTGATATATACAAAATGAAATATGGGAGGAAAAGATTCCTATAATATCATTTCATAGAGTTAGAATAATTATCCACTCCACCCCCACTAGTCTTACCCCATACTTAAAAAACCTATGTTATGTGCATCAGCATCACCAAAGTATTACACCCAATTAACAACCTTACTAAGATATCACAATCTTTTATCAAGGCCACAGCCCTACCTTTGGTCAACAAGTCCAGTATCTTAATCACAACCTTAAAAGTGATAGTCCATTCTCAAGGGACTTATGGTAAAATTAAACTATTCTATGACACATCCTAGCTGGTGAATAGGTTGAAAAGGAATATATTTGATGGGATAACAATCCACACCTACATAATCTAGAATATCCCTATTATATATAGTGTGGGCAAATCATTAGTCATTATTTTCTTTATAATCCTAAGAAGCCAATCATACTTCATCACTCTAGTCCATCAAATGTAGGAACCTTTAAAACATAATTTAAAATATCCATAAATACTCTACTAATATTGAAAATTCATCCAAAAGGAAGTATTTATGAGAGTCCTACATAAGTAAAACCCCTATTTTTATCCAACTAATAAATCAAAAACCAACTGGAACTAAGATTGGCTTAATAAAGAAGAGCACTATGGTTTATTTTAGACTCCAAGTTTTTTTAATAGGTTTCAATGGTGATAGGATGATGAGGATGAAAGGAGATGATAATAATATATTTATGGATAGATTGACAAAAAAATTGGAGGACATAAATCATTATGATGGTCAAGTTAGGCATGATAGGCTTCTTAACCAAGATAAGTCCTCTCTCGAATAATTGGTGCTAGGAGAAAAGGGTGATATGGTCCAAACTATGGTTTCCTATGCTCAAATATCTCATAGAGGAATTAAATCCCATATCACAATAGACCAAGATTTGGAGTTTAATGACAAATTTAGCAAGTGGAATGTTGCAGGTGAATTGTTTGACAAAATGTCAAAGTGAACTATAAATCCAAGGAAGGCTTTTTTAAGGTCAAAGACACTTGAGGAAGGTAATTCTATTATTATGGGTATCAAACATTCATCAGGTCATAAAGGAGTATAGAAAAAAAAATTATAACTTGATCAAATCCTTTTCAGGCAGAACAATTTGTAGTTGGGTTAAAGAGATAGATCTAGTGAAAGATTTAAAATAGAGACTAGCATTTTTTTTAGGTGTCCCAGTTGAGTTTCAATGCCTGGTGTAACAGGATAAAAAATTAAAATATTACCTTCCAATATATTCCTATCCTTTGGCTAAAGACTTTCCCATCTTCATGGCTTCAATATTGAAGGGTGGTATGGAAGGTAAAAATCAAGCCTCCTCTTCCAAACCTATAACATTCAAAAAAGTTACCAAAAATGTTGCCGCCAAATCAAACACTATGAAATGCCCTCTACCACCTCAGGACTATATTTTATAATAAGTAAAGAAGATCCCTTTAATGGATATTTTAAATTAGGAAGTGGATGAGTATTTCTATACTCTGATTAAGGATATATTAATTTTTAGATTTAATGGCATGTTGCCTTCTTCGACTACCTTATATCAATGGATCTATGTGAATTAGTCAATCCAATGTGAGATTTAATTATGATCTAAAGGTTGTTTATTATTCATGTTAGTGAGGATAAGGATTTTTATAAATGTCTCTCAGAGGGCTCTTGGTTTTAGGGTAATGCAGGTTTGTTCATCACTCCCTAGTTTCTGAAGTTTGATCCAAATTCTCACTCTGTAACAAAGATGCTAGTATGGGTTCAACTCCCTAATCTACCCTTGCATTTTTGTAATGCATATAAGGAAATAGGTAATATAATGGGGTATTTTTTAAATAATTATCATGAGAGGGAAGTTGTATGCGTATGCACTTTTGCTAAAATTTATGTAGAGATTGACTTGATGAAAGGGGTTCCATAGAAAATCATTTTGAAATATGGTGAAATTATTCATGTTCAAGATTTAGATTATGAGAATACAACATTTAGATGCTACATTTTGAAAGTACTAAGGCATCTTTATGATTATTGTCCTCAGGGAATTTTAAAATTAGGAAAGAAAAAGGGTGATGAGCTAACTTTGAGTAAGTCGAGCAATCGAGCTATGATAGTAGTTTCTAAGGAGTTTTTTTGAGAACTAGAAACTTAGGAAAATAAAGAATTTTGAAAAAGAGAAATAAGAACAAGGTGTATCTAAGAAAAAAGATAAGTTAATTGTAATGGTAATAGAGAAAGCCTAGATGACCCCCCTTAGAAAGGATAGTAGGGGGAGTGAAGAGAGGACATGAATAAAAGAGATTAGATTCAAATAAAGAGATGCATGCAAATATGAATTCATAAATTTAGAATAATGATAAGCAACTAGTTGTAGTGAAATCTCAACAAGGAACTTAGCAAGAGGTAAAAATGAAAAAAGGTAAAAAGGTCAAGATGGAATCTTTTAGAATTTTTCCCACTAATTGAAGACTTTGTTGTTTTTGTTGGTTTTTAGGTGTTTTTTTAAATTATGGTTCAATCTTTGTTGTGGCCTTTTGGCCAGTTGGTGTTATTGGTTATAGTTTGGCCATGGCATTTTTTCTTGTCTCTTTTATGGTTATTTTTTAAAACTTTGAATTTTTAATATAGGTCAAGGGACCCATAGAACCCTGGTATTGATCTAAAAAATAAATCAACAACCAATATAGTCCAACATGTAATGTAGTATAAATTGAAGATCTTAACCTAAATATATTTATATTTATCAATGAAAAAAAGAAACTAGTATATTATATATTCCCTTTCACTTTAATCCTCTAATTTTGGTTTTGGTACAAGGATGCTACTCTAACATATTAATAGATGGCTTATCAATTAAAATATAAGTGTATTTTACATGCATTCTTGTCTTCTTCTTTCCTATAATGTGTCATTGCATTCATCTAATTATATACATATGTCTCTTATATAGATATATCTCTTATATACAAGTATATAGATGATAATTTTGGTTTACATATATAATATTTGATTTACTTTATATAAAACTAAGTGAGGCCTTATTTACATGAATAGTTGATGGTTGGAGTAGACACTCCTCCCACTCTACAAGCTGAGACAGACATAGTCATTATTTTACTCTTTTTGGGAATTAGGTGTTTAATTCCTAAGGAAATAAAGGTTTGAGTAAATGTAAATTACTAATTAATGTGTCTCAATTAGCCTAATTATTTGTGTAATCATATATATATATATAGTTTACCTTTTCTAAAAATTGTAAGAAGTGTGAAGAAATCAAACTTAGCTTATTCTAGGTTGAAATTGATGATGCAAGGTCTAGAAATTATTGTGAAGGGATGATAAAATGTCATAAACATAACCCAAAACTCTATTTCTAGATTGGATAGGAATGCCAAACTTAGGACACCCTACTACTTGGTGGTGTATTCTACTTTTGATTTTGGTGTTCACTTTTGGTACTATTGTCCTGGTGGTCTATATTTTTTGGGTTCTACTTGATAGGCTTGTGACACTTTGAAGGTGAAATATTAAAGTTTAGGTTTGTGCAAAGATTATTGTGTGTTTGATTCAATATTTGAAACCCTAAGGAGCTCCTGGTACTTAAAATTGAATATAAAACTTGGGAAAGAGAGGAGGGGTTAGTGTTTAAAGGATATGTTAGATGCACTTCACACCCTGTGTGTAGGCACGCTACCTACATACCAATACTCTGAAGAGGGATCAAGCTAATGAAGTTCTCCCATTTGAAGTGATTGGTGAAATTGTGTGATGTGTTCAACTACATGAAAAATTGGAATGTAATTTGGATGAATAGAGACTAGTATGAGTTCTTGAATAGGCTTGAATTGGTTATACAGAGACTAAGGAAGAGTGTTTGAGTGTACTTTCTTATATTATTTATTATTTATTATTTATTATTTATTATGAATGACTGCCAACCTTTATAAATAAACATTCAATGGAATTTTATATGGAAACTAATGATTATGGGTTATATGAGCTTACACTAGACTAACAATGCAAAAGATAAGGATTTGGAAAAATCTAACTACTTGAGGCTAAAGTGAACTTGGACAACAACATTGAAAATGGGACACCCCTAAGTTTTGGTGTTCCTATCCAAATTGGGTTCTATTTTAATAACATGATGAGACCTAGGGGGATGGATATAGGTGTGAGAGGGCTACTTGGGTCTCAAAAATATAAGTATAGGAAGCTATGGGTGACTAGGAATCAGTGAAAGTCTACTCAAGAAGGGTTGAGTGAGCAAGAAAGAAGACCTATAGGTTGGGTGATAGTAGCCATGCCTAAGTAATCCAATTTCACATTTTATATGATTACATGCATTACTACTATAGTTTCATCTACACAGGCATTGACAAAGATATATATTAGCTCTTGTAATTTTGAATTGTAAAAATAGACTTATTTTAGTAATTTTAATACATGTACTTTGGGAAAATATAACTTATGTAAATGTATTATGTATGTAGGGTTGTCCTATAATAGTTGATAGTCCAAGTCAGATGGTGATTGGGGTAGCTTCTCATATTCTTCCCATATTTTAGATGCCTATTTAGACAATTGAGTCTATCATTGACTTGATTAAGCATGAAAAATATATTTAGCAAGATCACAAGCTTGCATTAAGTGCACATGTTTAAATGATTTTTTTATTGTAGTTTAAAATTAATTTATTAACAATTGTTTGAATGTATTTTATGTTACATTCATAATAATTTTTATATTTAAATAGGTTCAGATACAAGATAGCTATGAGTGTAGGACCCATTATTGGACCTTGAAGAAATCCAAAGCATTAGAGGGGTCTCCATCTATGAGAAATTAATCCTAAGGAGAGTCTTCTTCAAATAAGGCAAAGAGAGGAATGTTATTTGATCAATAAGATGTCTTACACATGAGATGTAATTTTTTGTATGCCTATATGGAAATTGATGCATTTTTGGCATTGTATATGCACATATGACATTCAACCAACATTATATACTATGTTGGTCGATGTAATTTTTTGTATGTCTATCATGGTAATCTATCTAATTTATATTTAGTTTCTAATTCATTATGTGTTATTATACAATGTTGTTTTGATATTCTAAATTATTATTTATTAGATCCTGTATTTATTGTTGTAAATTCATAAATTAATATTAAAAAATTATTCTTTTCAATTCTATAAATCTTGGATCTTACATATATTTTTTAAATTAAAGTTTTTATTTCATTGTGTGGTGGAAATGACTAATAACACTCTTATCACATAGGCTTAATGGCCTTTTTCTCTTTATACCTATTTATTTTACACTTTGGAGACACTTATTGATTTCATTAGACATTTTTAAAATATCTCACATTAATTATATAACTCATTTAATACATTTCATTCACAAACATCCTCTCACTCTTTCACTATCTGCTCACTAGGTAATCCTATTAGGTTTCAAACTTACTAAAACTTGATATAGGTCTCAAGGAGTCAGTATTATATCAGATATGTTCTTACATGGTCAAATAATAATTTATTTATCATATTAAAATAAGTCAAACACACTTCAACATTAAATTCCACATATAGGTCACAATAAGGCAAAACAAGGCACCCTATAGGCCTATGAAAGCAATATGGAGTATTAGTTTAATTTTAAATATCTCATGCATATTATAAGAGATGAAAAATCTCATTTTATAATGGTATCATCTTTTAAGTCCATACCTATTCAATGTCATACTTTAAAATATTAAGAAACAAATATTACTTCCCTTTGTAATGTGACTGTTAACCCAAAACAGGGTATAGGTAGGGTTTATTTGTTCTAGAGATCAGTAGTTTAATAGGTAAATTACTCAATTACACCTAATAGGTCAATATTTTAATAGGTCAATCACCACATAATATGTCAATATTTTAATATTTCAATAGGTCAAATTTTTCAAATTTTTCAAAGTTGTCAAAGTTGTCAATATATTAATAGGTCAATATGTCAAAGTTTTCAAAAAATTTAAAGTTGTCAAAGTTGTCAAAATTTTCAAAGTTATAAAAGTTGTAAAATTTTTAAAAGTTTTCAAATTTTCCATAATTATCAAATTTATTATAATTTTTAATAGGTCAATATGTCAATTACTCATTAAGTTTCTAGGTCTCTAATTTAAGTTGTCAAATTTGTCAAAGTTTACAAAGTTCAAGTTGTGGTTGAGAAAATCTAGTTACGATTATTCCTAAGTGATAAATGACACCTAAAACATGTTTTAAGGTGAGGTTAACATCTAGGACTAGATTTTTGGCATCCATTTATGCATTATTGGCAAACCTACCACCCATTTTGACTTTAAGAACTCCCTTCCCAATACAAGAAAAATGCAGTTTTTTAAAACTAATTTCAAGCACACATAAAATGAAAATTGTAATTCATTTACATGAACCATAATATACTTCAAATACATCCTTAATAACTATAATATCACCCCAAATAAATTATTTTTAAGCTTCAATATCAATCCATTAGACAAGTCATAGTGATGGGTCCAAAAATGCAAGTTTTTGTTACTGAACAAGCCAGTTAGAGCTCCTGAGAAATTTGGAGTGAACAAAAGCACTTTGGTCACATCTGGATAGGAAAATTACTTTTTATCCTCATATTTTTCTAATTATTATTCATTAATTAACCATAAATTTCTATGAACATTAGATCTTGGTTGAGCACCATGACACATGTTCTCATTACACCATTTAACTAGTTTTTGCATCTATCAAATGAACACCCTAATCAAATTTCAACTCCTCCATTGAAATAGCTCTTTTTACACATTATAAAACATCTTCATGCTCCCATTTTCCATGAATATCCTTGGTTAAACTCAAAATGTGTTCTACACTAGTGGTGATGTGCATCATTCTCAACCAACAAAATATCTGTGCATTTTTGAATTGTGATGTACAATTGTCTGACCAAATGTAATGTTGTTTGAAAGTAATGGTCATATGACTCAAATATTCATATAACTTATTAAAACAACCTTTATTAGACTATAAAAAATCTGATATATCATCACCAATATATAAATGGTACTCCCTTAATATTTTTTCTTGTTGTTTTGTACTATCAGGGGCATGCATGAGTGTTATATGTATGAATATGGAAACTTATGATGAGTTGTAATATTGAGATTGGACTTCCATTTGGGTTTTAACTGTGTTATTATTATTAAAATAAAATATTAAAATAATGGAACCAAGTGGTAATGTATCCTTTCATATCTTTAAATGTTCATCCAACCATCTAACCCTATGTGTGTGCCTTGCATAGTCATAAACAATATTCTCCCTAAATTTGACCAAAAAATAGGAAATAGGTATATTTATTATATAAATCTCACACCATTTAGATTCCTTTCCATATTTTAATTTATAAGTCACTAATTTATATTTGATTAAACCAACTAATTCCTATCCAATTACACTTATAATCTCCTCATGGATACATTTGTTTAAATTTGGCAATCCACCTCAAATGCTACAATTTCCATTTAAATAGATTTGCTGTAAAATAATTTCCCATCTGGTCTTTTATAAAAGATAGTTGAAGTAAACTCCTTGGTTTATTTTGGTATAAATTAAATGCCACACTCCTTAAAAATGTTAGTATGAAAAGTATAATGAATATGGTGAAAACATCATTGTGCATTGAAAATCTAACATATTGCCTACAAGTGGTGCGTGTGTGATTTATTTTAATTTTTTTTCCATCTCAAAATATCTTTGAAAAATAGAAATTTGTGGATGTTTTTACATAGATTTAGAGTAGAATTGTGTTTGAGTCATATATAATAAATGTTTTGAATGTAGTTCACGGTTATGAGAACCAACTCTTCTTTTCACAACATCGCTTGCATTGGGCAAAAATCTTGTATTGTCTTTACAAAACTAAGAAAGTAACACTTTAAGAGTATTGGATAGAGCCTTTTCCTTTTGTGGAAGTCTACTAGAGAATTCCTAGAGCTCATTGGTATTAGGCTCATTAAGTATTTCACATCTCTCAGTTACTTTCATTAATATTATTTTTGTTTATATTAAGTGTTTAGATTATTTTTGAAACCATTCATTTTTTTCCTATTTTGTCACTTAGTGCACAAGTTCTAAGTATACACCAAGCAACATTACAATCTTTCATACATGATTTTGGGCCTACATTATGATATGAATCATGTAGATTTTCAATAATTTCATCATTTTCATCATCCATGTTAGATGTTCTTAATCCTAATGTGTAATTTATAGATCTCATCTTAATCAATTTTATCAATGAAATAAATATTAGAAATATTTAACTATTATACTCCAAATTATGAAATGAAGTATCCCAATTTTTTTGACCTAGTCTTATTGAATGGCGATTAGAGATTTTGTTATGCACTAATTTTAAAATATTTTCATCAAATTCAATTAAGTACTTGTATTTTATATGCACAATTATTATAGGTGTTGGTAATTGTGGAATTTTTTGAGAGGGTATTTCAAAACCATTATTAATTTCATTATTTAGAGTTGGGATGACATTAAATTCTTCATTGTTAATTTATTCATTACATGTTTCCATGAAATTTTCGTTATGGTTAATTTCATCATTATTTATTTCCATCAAATTTTATTCATTCTTGGGAGTGAAGCATCATACATAGACTCATAATTAATAAAATAAAAAACTTAAAAATTTGAATGTGAACTTCCAACGTTAACTAATTCATTATTTTTAATTTCATTATTATTCATTTCATTATGGCCAATTTTGTTATTATTCATTTCATTATGGTAAATTTTGACATTATTCAATTGATTATAGTCAATTTCATCATCTCTTAATTCATTATCATCAATTATCTCATTATTTATGGCATTTGGTTCATTAGGATTAGGGTTTATATCTTGTTTACCATGAAGTTTTTTCATTTGTAACTTGTGTTTTTCTCCCAATTATTATAATTCCTCTGATATTTTTTTCTTCGAGAAGTTACTCTTCCTATTTGAACATGATTTGGAACCCATCATAAGGGACAACTAAAAATGTTTCAAATGTGGGGTTAAGTACACAGGTATGTAGATCTCAATGAAGTATGCAAACAATGTTTATGGGGACAAAAGTCTCTATTGGGATAAAAATAGTCATTGATAAGTGAGCTTAATATAAAATAATAATAATGTGATGGCATTATTTTTTCTATAAGGTCCCATCCCGTCCAACCCATTGAGAAACTTATATTGATAATAATGCAATCATGTTAATGTAATAATGTGATTTCATTATTGTTGATATAAAATTTGGGGTTGGCAATTGGCAATGAGGATTGAGTATTGCCTATGTCAAGAATAATATGATCACATTATTAAATAACATGATCACATTATACTTAATATAGATAAGGGATTATGGATTGGTGATTAAGTCATTAATGCATAGCATTTACAGATTAAGGATTAGGGATTAGGGATTACAATTTATATTTTGAAGATTCAAGATTACAATTTATGTTTTAGGGATTGAGGATTACAATTAAGGTCCAAAGTTAAGGCACATAGCTACTAGGACCTTTCCCATAGAATTTCTTGGCTTTATGGACACTCGTGTCACTCCCTGAATTAAATCCCATGGTTTTGAATTGAATTTACGATGGAAGGGAAATGGCTCCACATAAATTGAAATGGCATGTGCATTTAATAAAATATTAAGTAACGTTATTTTATGACATACGTGGCATGAAAATGTTTTTGGTCACATTTCCCAAAGTGCATTAAATGCCACATCACTTGCAGTTTCAATTTATTAAGTGGCTAGCCAATATGTTTCCTAAAGTGCATTAAATTCCATATTACTTCTTAAGTTGTTTTTATCTTCTATTAATACTTGGATAAATAATATCTAAGCACATGGAAGCCCCGAATAATAATAATAAGTTGTTAATAATAAAATGTGTTTTTGGGTTATCATTATAACCTAGATGTCATCATAAAGATTGAGTGAATTAGTTAAATGGGGTAATCAGTCATGTGATTTAGGACAAATTGAGCCCTATGAACATAATTCTTAGTCCATAAATGATGTTAATTTAGGATAAAATGATTGGTTCAAGGTTTAAAGAGTTTATATTTGTGGTTTAGAGTTTAAGGATTATGAAGTTTAAGGATTAGGGCTTAGAGAATATGTTTTAGGGTATATTTATATAATAATGTGGGAAATTGGGGTAAATTTGGGAGCCTTAATCCTATATATATGATTAAAAAATGTGAATTTGGGATCAATTATCCCCACATCATCATAGATTGATCCTACAAAGTCAATCATGGTAATGAGTGATGCAATTTTAACTAACTTCATCTTTGTGAACCTAATTCTTTATATATATATATATATATATATATATATATATATGATGTTAATTGGAGATAAATTAATTTTTTTAGGGTTTAAGGTCTATAATTTAAAGGGTTTGGGGTTTATGTCTTATGGGCTTAGGATTTAATGTAAATAGTACATAGTTTAAGGTTAAAGTTGAATGGTACATGGTAACTTAAGGTTTAAGATATTGGATATATGATCTAATCACTAAGGTGATTAAGGAAAATTTGAGCTACTTGTGACACATATTTATGATTTGATTACCTTCATGTTTGCTTTTCTGATAAAACTAGGGTTAATTATGCCATGTGCATGTTGCATACATGGTATACATTCAATTGAGCCATAAATTTGGTTTAGGGGCTCAATTTTTCCCATATCATGTAGGAAATTGCATAAATTATCTAATTAGATCAATTCATGATAGAATATTGATATTTTGATTTTTCCCCAAATTATATCTTGTTATTGAATGGATTCAAATTAGCCTAAAATGCCTCCTCAATTTAAACAATCAACTAGCTCCTCCCATTTGGTTAATTAGGTTGAAGGGGATCAAAATAGCCCCAAATTACTAAACAAATGCAAAGCTAGATTGGTAGTCCAAAGGATTTAGCCATAGGTTTAAAAAGTGCATTTTATGATATCTCATGATAAAATAAGCGATATCATAAGGCATGTATGTTTATGGAATGTAGTGGGCATTAGGTCATAGGGCTTATAATTTATGTTTAAGGATTAGGGATTAGGTCATAAGGTTTAGTTCTAAGGACCTGTGTATTAATGTCTAATCACTAGATATGCCATGTGTTCAAACTAGATTCTTACTATAAAAGATGTTAACTGGGACTAAATTGAAGTTGGTAAATAGGGAAAGTAAATGTTTTACAATTTAGGGTATAGTGCTTAGAGTTTATGGTTTACGACTTCTAGGTTTTAATGTATATACATGGTTTAGGGTACATAAGGTCAATCACAAAGATAATTGAGGACAATTTGAATCACTTGGACTCATTTGTGACTATAGAAAGTGTTTTTAGTTTATCATTATAACATGGATGTTATCATGTAGATTGAGTGAATTAGTCAAATGGGGAAATCATTCATGTGATTTAGGTGAAAATAGGCCCTATGAACTTAATTTATAGTCTAAATGATGTTAATTTAGGCTAAAATGATTTGTTCAAGGTTTAATGAGTTTATATTTATGGTTTAGAGTTTAAGGATTAGGAACTTCAAAGATTAGGGCTTAGGGTATAGGTTTTAGGGTATATAAAGTACAATCATGATGGTGATTGGGGAAAAATTGAACTCCTTAAATGTATATATTTAACTAAAGAATGTGAATTTGGGATCAATTATCCCCCATATCATCATAGATTGAGCTTATGGAGTCAATTATGGTAATGAATAATCCAATATTAACCAAGTTCATCCATGTGAACCTATTTGTGACTATATATAAATGATGTTAATTGGGGCTGAATTGATCTTAGGGTCCATATGATATCAATTAGGGATCCAAGTGATCACCTTATTAAAAAATAAGTATTTTTTCAATTTGATATGTAATTCAGTCCAAAGGAGCCATGTGCAAGGAATTACATTAATATTTAATGAAAATTGGGGATTATTTGGCCATGATTGCATACCATATTAAAATAATCAAGTATTTAGTTCTAGATGATACATAATTGGGGCTAATCAAGGCTTGCCTAAGGAATTGTGTCAACATGATTTTAATTACAACCCTAATTGCATGCCTTATTCAAATAATTATGAGTGTTTGATTGAATCTAATATGAAATCAGGACCAATTGAACACTCTATAAGAAATTAAATCCATCTAATAACAATTAAGATTTTGATTATGCATCAAATTCAACTGAAAGAATATTTGGTTTAATATGATCTATGAAATTTAGTCCAAACAAGCCTTGTGTAATAAATTTCATCCTTCTATTGTCAATAGGGGGATCTATTGGTACCAAATACATAACATATTGAATCAACAAAGTATTTAGTTCAGTTGAATATGTAATTATGGCCAACCAAGGATCACATAAGTAATTAAATATAGATAATGTCAATTATAGTTTTATTGGCCCCAATTGTAAACTATATCTTTCTAATCATGTATTTAGTTTAATATTATACATAATTGGCATCAACTGAATCCCATGAGAGTAGTATTGTACATATAATGTTCTAGTTCGGTTCCATTAGCCCTGATTGCTCACCATATTGAACCAATTGAGTATTTAGGTTCAATATGGTGTGCAATTAGGGACACTCAATCCCCAATGAAGGAATTACATCCATATAATGTCATTTTATGCTATAATTACATGATGTTAAGTCAATTGATATTTTTTCAATACTATACACAATTAAGAACAACCAAGTCCTATGTAATTAACTTCTTCCACCTAGAATATCAATCAAGGAATTTTTCACCCCATCCAACAAATTATGTCCATATAATGTCCATTATAAATATTTTCCCTAATTTCACACCATATTTATCCAATCAATTATTTTTTTAGTATATTCTATAATTAAGAGTAATTGGTCCCTATGTAAGGAATTCCTTCAATATAATGTCAATTAGAGCTTTGATAGCATATCATATTAAACTAATTGAATATTTAATTTAATCTAATACTCAATCAGGGTTAAATGAGCACTAAGAAAGGAATTATTTCCATATGATGTCAATTGGATCTCTAATTACACACCATATTATTAAAAACCAAGTATTTAGTTTAGTTTGATATGTAATTGGGGACAACCAAGTACCATCCAAGGAAATATGTCCATCTTGTATACACATAATATTTTCAAAATTTTATCACTTACTCACACTTTGTATCTTGTATAAACCTATCAAGTCTCAATCTATCTAAGTTCATGCCTTAAGGAGTGCATCAGGAAATGGGTGGGTAGACCATAGATGGTTTATAAAATTATTATTCCTTTTGCCACTTGCCATCTACAAACTGCCTCCTAAAACCATTGAACCCCAAGCTTATTCTTCTTGGTTCTACCAATTCCTATCACTTTATATGTTTTAATGTTAATTTCTTGCCTTATCACACTTTTGCCCTATCAGTTATACTAGGCTAAAAAAATTATTGTTCCTTTTGCCACTTGCCATCTACAAACTAGCCTCCTAAAACCATTGAACCCCAAGTTTATTCTTCTTGGTTCTACCAATTCTTATCACTTTCTATGTTTTAATGTTCATTTCTTGCCTTATCACCCTTTTGACCTATTAGTTATACTAGGTCAACTGGGTCAACCTAGTATAGTATAGGGGCTTATTATCTCTTTTGGTTTGTTGGCCTCTCGACTGACCTAACACAAACCTAATGAGTTAGACTCAAAAATGTGTTAGGTCAACCTAGCATAACTAACCAAATGATTTTAGGGTAAGATAATTCTATATATACAAGGTCATTTACCACCATTTGATATAGATAATAATTAAACAAATAAGTGTTAACAAACATCTACCTATTGACCATTCTACTTAGGGAATAAAGCTTTAAGGTTGAATACTTTCTTTGGAACTCAGATCTTGTCTTCTAGATAAGTATTTTGGATGCTTGGATAGGTTGTGTAGCCTGGAGCTGATTTATCTTAGTTATCCTTACATACCATGATAATCTCTTGTGAAGCACCTTGGCTAAGGGGGAGATTGAGGCTCGAGTATTCCTCATTTGTAAGACTAGATATATAGTGCACTTATATTATTTTCTTCTATGTATTAGGATTTCATATACATTGAAATGAGTATATGTCTTCTATACATGTTTAGTTTAATTTTTTACTTGTTTTGTTTCTAACCCCCACTTTGTGCCAAAATATTTATTGTGCACTAGATTAAATTAAATTTTATTGTTATTAGATTAGTGAAATATTAAATCATAGGACACTTTTAGGGTTGTGCGATTATGTTAGACTGTAAGCTTTGGAACCCTACCTCACATGGTGTGTTGTGACAAGTGACCCCATAATCAAGTATATTAGATCCTCACATTGGTCATGCTCCTACTTAACAATTGTATGCCCCTAATAAAAAATGTAGATGTACGCTATCCCATCTAATCTAGGATTGATTTATGGACATGATGCATTTTTGATTGCATACATTTTAGTAAACCTGACACGAATCAAACCCTTATAGGATTTTTTTCAATTATTTCATTTATATTAATCATTATTTTTATAATATATTTAATATACTAGATCGACCTTGTTAACCTAGTTATTTATCTCTATGCACAGGTTTGTAGGAATAAGCAACTATATCGACCAACTCAACCTAGTACAAGTTTATAGATTTATAGACTTTTGTTC
The DNA here is from genome assembly GCA_037957365.1 of Torreya grandis. NCBI lineage: Eukaryota > Viridiplantae > Streptophyta > Pinopsida > Cupressales > Taxaceae > Torreya > Torreya grandis. The sequence continues at coordinate 31,629 of JARHVA010010203.1, forward strand.
AAGAAATTGGATCAACAAGCTTGAATTAATACACATTTTAGACTTCTATTTCATCCTAATAGGTTGAACAAGTCAACCTAGTGCATTTTTAGCATTTTTTCAACAAGTTCCTACACATCTTATTTGACTAGCTCGACCTAATTTGTAGTGTACTACAAGTTTTATCCAAGGTCTCAAGTCAGAAATATTCTCCTTTTAATCTCTAAACCATTTAGGTCAATTTTTTTACCTATATATATATATATATATATATATGTATGTATTTTTCGTACTTTCCTTTCAAGTTTGTAGTCTTCAAAATTGCCTCTACACAGTCAAGTAGGTTGACCCTATGGATCTATTTATGTGTTATGTGTTTTCTAAAATAACTAGGTTGACCTGAATGACCTAGTTCACTTTTAGACTTTACTTCCACAGTATAGGTTTGACCTTTTCAACCCTATTCTATATGATTGTCCATAAATTTTCTCAACCATTCTTTATTTCAAAATTAGAGTGTATCATATATGATTAATCACATCTTTATTTAAGTTACTTGTATGCTTATAATAGTTCACATAGTCTAATTAGGGGATTTTCAATCAATTGCTTAGTTGTACTATTTTTATTCTCTTACATACATGACCAAACCACATAAACATCATAAATAATTTAAACATTTGACTACCTAGATCTACCTACTTGGATTCTATCACCAAGGGGAAACTGACTTGATGCTCTAGTCAAGTATAAGGTGTGGTTAACAATATATTTTGGCTAAGACCCATTACCCTTATTGTTGTTGTGGTGTGTGATGTGAGGAGGTAAAATGCAATACTAAGCTTGTATCATTACCACTAAAATACCTTCCATCCTAAAATTACCTAAAACTATCCATAGATTGCTATTTAGTACCTTGATAATAGCCAATCTCCATTATTTAAAATCATCAACAAGCCTATGATATTACTTTAAAAGACTATAAATCACATGATAAAACTCAAGCCCTAAATCAAGAAAACACTCATTTTAGCTATCTATAAAGATCCATTGCTTAATCATCAACCAATCCAAGAAGGTCAAGATAAGCCTACTTCTTCCACCAATAACATAGAAAGTCTTGTTGAAATTTTTTTTGAAGAGAATGTGGTTAATATGACCAATATATGAAGAGTGGTGGATTTCATTGATTCACAACCTATCTACACTCGTCCTTCCTATAAGACATATCATGTTATCTATGATTCTTTTCCAACTCATTTGTATGAGTTAGGGAAGAAAGAATTTATTTATTTTGATGATTTGATTTATGATTATCCCTTGGATGACATAACCCATACTATCTCTACTTCTCTCCTATCATCTTCTAATATTAATTAAAATCCAATTTATACTAACACTTCTTCTAAACTTCAAGATCAATCTAAACCAACTACTTATTCATCACCAAATGATTTATAGCCTTCTTATCAACCTTCTCATTCTTATAAACATAAATTTTAATGTTCTTTAGATCCAAATTTTGAAGATATTCTTAATCATTACACAATTATATCTAATAATATCATTATGGGTTATGATGGATGGGATCCCATTTTATAAATCACTTATCTTCAATCTTAGATACCTTTCCTTAAACTAATGAGGACATCTCCATGTCATATAAACCACATATTTTAAATCTTATTAAAGATGAATATTCCTCACCCTCCTCTAGTAGTATGGGAGGCCACTTTATATAGATATAAGGATAGTATCTTATAGCAATGTGAAGATATGCCTATTAACATTTATGAAACTATAGACACTTATCTTTCTTTATGATTTCCAATTGCATCTATGATTCTATATGAGATTCTAATTCATGCAGATGATCTTCCATTATTTATTAGCATCCAAATCAATGATATATAAGTAAAATGAGCTTTGATCAATGAGGGTTTTGGCACCTATGTCACTTCCATCAATTTCATTAAGACTCTTGGGTATTTTGAATGTAATCTAAATTCTATATGTAATACCTATCAAGGATACGATAGAAGGAAAATTCCTCCCTTAGGGTGTGTGTAGCTTCCCATTGCCATTCCACCTATCATGGTTCATGTAAAGGTAATGATCTTCAAATTTCCCCTTTTATTTAATAGCCTATTTGGTAGGTTGTGGACTCATCTTATGTGAGCTATCACATCTTCTACTTACCAATGCATTACATTTCCTCACAATGGATCCATTTACAAATTTAAAGAGACACTAACCCTTAGAATTTCAAATAATTCCAAGATCATGATGTCTTCAAGATTCCTACTCTTGAGCCTTTACCTAGTGTTCCATTATATGAGTCATAGTGTTTAAAATTTATTATAAACTCAACCAGAGGTTACAATGGTCATCTTGAGCTCATTCGTAACATTTCTCCCAACCTTCTAGACTCTGATGATGATGATTCTAATGAGATTAACTTAAAGATCAAAACGTTTGAACTCTTGCCTCATCTCATAGATTCTTACTTCCTTCCAGCCTTGTTCTTGCAAGCCTCCTTATGATGACATTCCCATAGTCTTAACCAAGACTAGGCACTCTATTCACCAAGATTCCTCTAATGACAATGTCATCCTGACCTATATCATCGATCTTCATAATCTAGATTATGATGATGGCTATTATTTAGATGATCCTCTTTTAGGCTACCTTTTCCTAGCCTATGATGTTGAGATTGTTCATTACCACTCTTTTTTACTTGATTATTTTTATGAATATAATTGTTCTCTTTCATTTATAGTTATTGATTCATGCATTTTTCCTCTTTATCATAGGGTATATATGGCACTGACACCTCCAGTTTTTAAGGATCCACTTAGGATAATACTCTTGGATCATGTTATGACTGGACCTTATCACTTTGCCACACCTAGGGTAGTCCTCCTTAGACCTTCTATATATCCTACCCATACTTCAATAGGACCAAATATAGTTAAACATATTCCTTTTTCCTTTATAATAGAACATATTTATGCTCCTACTATTGCTAAGTCTCTTCTTGTTTCTCATCCTTTTGCTCCTCCTCTTGAGCCTAGTTCTGTTCTTTACTCATCATCACCCTCTCTTGGTGATTGTTTGCTTCCACTACCTAGAATAACTCCTTTTCCCACAAAATGGTCCAATGATTCCTCTTTAGCTTCTTTCACTCCTGTTTCACATCATTTTATGAGTGATCCTAAAACCACTCACAAGCGTATCTATTATTTCCATGGGATAGATAATTACTCTTCTACCCATTTTTATATTTTGTGATGATACCTTGATACCTTGTGTCCTTTTTCCTCATCCTCAGACAAATCCATACCTCCCTTGAAGGCACATACTAAATATTTTCCTATGTATGGTGAGGTATGTTGTCTATGGAACCTATGTGGCATGCATCACACCGATCATTACCACATTTGACAACATCTTAAGGTTCACCTTGAATCCATCCATAAACATTATACCATTCCTCCCATAAATTATTATTGTAATAAGGTTCCTCCTTCTTCTCCTATATCTCCACCTCTAGTGGTTCCATCACCTCTTGTGGTCTCTTCACCACCTTTGGTGTTTCCACCTATGGACCTTCCCTCACTTGTGGATCCTTCTCCACCCATGAGTCCTTCACCTATGGATCCTTTTCCACTTATGATTACTTCTTCTCCTATAGATATTTTTTCCATGCATTTTCCTAACCAACATTTGGTTAACTTTCCTCCTCAACATGATCCTTTAAACATCCCTTCTATTTTATTTGAGGAGATCAAAAAAGAATTATTTGCCTAGTATTCACTACAGATTAATGAGACCTTAGCTATAGTATGTATTTAGATTCATAGAGACTTATTTAATGTATTGGATAATGTGTGTGGATATATTTACCTATATTAATGAGCACATGCATGGTGCTTTCTCAATTATCTTTGGATTGGACATGTGTTCCACTATTATTTTTTATCTATTATATCATTTGATATGATGTTAAAATTCTTCTTATCTTATATCATGTTTCTCCTTTTTGTATTATAGTTAGCTTATGTTATCATTTCACATTTCACATATAATAGTCTTTTACTTATCATTTCTATTTTTTCCTTATCATTTCTTTCTTTTCCTTTAGATTTTTTCTCAAAGCTCTTCCCTTGTATCTTTATGATTGATTGATTTCTTATCTTTATTTTTCATAGATATTTGTCATGGCGACTTGGTTATACTTATCCTCTTCCCTTTGTTTACTATCTCCTATTACCATGGGATCAGTTCACAATCAATATTTGTCATTACTATTTATTTGTATTTGTCCTCCTTTGTATCTCCTTTTTACCTTCTTCCTTTTTATGTAAACTAAGTATATATATGGTTTATACTTGAGATCACATGCTAAGTTCATTGTCAAGCCTAAGTGTTCTAGTCAGTCTTATGTCTTGGGTTACTTAGCTTCTTTTACCCTTAGCCTATAGCTCACTCATGTGTATCACTATGTCTCTCATGATTGGTAATTCTAAATATGTAAGGAGGGGAAATCTTACAAATATTTCAAAATAAAGTTAAAATCTAAATCATGTAAACAAAAGGAAATGGTATGAAAAAGGAAAAAATATTATTAAAAGTTTAATCACATTAAAAGACAGATTCAAAACACATATCCTTATTCTAGTCAAATCTCAACCTCCATAGTTTGCCTCATAATAGAGTTGAGGTATTTTGGGGTGTGGTAAGCTAGTAGATTAAAAGAGAAGAATAAATAAATATATTAGTGATACCTACTTTCTCATGTAAGTGCCCAATCTTTGTAGTAGATTTATGGCTCTATAAGGGGTCTTGAGGAGCAAGGTACACATTGTGGGAAGGTAGATCTATTTTAATTTTCATTGTACCAATCTACCATCATGAGTTGATATTAGTAGCACACATATTTGCCTACAAAGCTTTGTGTCTATAGCAAGCCAATTTTATTTATATATAGATGACCACTATGCACTTAGTGTCTTTTCATGTCCTTAGTATGCCTCTTTCCTTCTAAGGTCTTACCATAAGATGCCTAAGTCTTGATTCTTACACTCCCATTTTCATTCCTTTTCCTTCATATTTATTCTTGGGAAATATATTTTTGCTTACTAATCACTCCCCATGGGATATCATTTGTGATATGATTTATAAGACTATGGATAAGACCCAACATCCCTCATAAATTACCATATTTTCCATCCTATTACCCACATCCTTGATTTACCATTACTTATCCTTCTACTTACCAATATTGATTTGGTACCCCTTGGGTTTTTCTTTTGCGATTTGTAGTGTAAGACTTTGGATAGAACCTGACCCTCGTCACAAAATTTTCCAATAATAAAGTCACCATCCAAAATTACATGTGTCAAATATGAGATAATATTTTATTGATTATGAGTTTATGTGTCATTCACATGCTTTCCATATTGAATTAGTATGTTGTATGCTTACTTCATTTTTCTTTTGCCCTTTATCTTCTTATTTTTTGAGTGCATGTAAGGTTACAACCATTTCTTTAATTTATCATACTTCCCATCTTGAATAAGTATGACAAATTTAAGACAAATTTTTTGCAAATTCTATTTTTATTTTGTACTCTCCTCATGATATAGTATAATTGATTGACTTAATTTTGGTTTGTTTTTATTACCATTTGTGCCCTTTTTCATACCTTCCACTTTTTTACATTGTATATCATACTTCCCAACGTAATATTTAGTATGATTTTACTTATTTTAATTTGGTGCAAAAATATTTTACATTGATTTAAAAATAAATCCCATTTTACCATCTTGCTTTCCATTTTCTTGGAACTTTATACTTAGTCAATTTTTGTTATTACACATTTCCCAACTTGAACTAGTGTGTAGTGAATTTTTCATTGATTATATTTTTCCAAATCCTTTTCATCTATTTGTTTTTAAACCATACAAGTGTGCTCCACAATGCTAGAAAATAAACTTCACCACATATATATCCTATAACATATATAACAAATCTAGATACATAAGATAGAAACAAATATATCTAAAAGCATCCAAAAACACAATCATCATAAATATAACATACACAACCAACACTAATCATCCAAAATGATACATCATATATATACCATGAGTTTAATATAACATATAAAACCATAGACATATCCCCCAACACTAGGGTTGGGCTCCATCCTATCTATATTATGGCATAGCCATGATACCTACTAAGGCCTCAATATAACTCCTCTGAATGGTATACTATGATGAGGTAGTTTGAGATCTCACTCCCTCTACCTATCCTTATAGGCATGTTATCCACACCTATGCTTACACCAACTCAACCTAGGTCATTATATGTGCCTGATTCAACTAAGTTGGCATCACTATATATGGCTATGTCATCTATGTCACTATGTCCAAATGAGTAATTGTCTCATCTTCAAGGACCTACCAGGCCTACCTCTTACCTTTACCCATCTCTACTAATGGTTGCATCCTCTCTTTACACTTGTATCCACCTCACTACCTCACCAATTAATCTAAACTAGCTTACCTAAGCTGGGGTAGATAGAACACTCATATCCTCTAGTGTCATAGGGTTGTATGGATATAGAGTCTCATTTAGGATGTCATGGAGTACTCCCCTCACCAAGGACCTCCATCAATCCTCCTCATCGTTAGGTGCACTAACAACATCTCACCAAATGGATATTAGATCACTATCATATCTTATAATATCTATATATGTATCTCTTTACTACCAAATAAAAACTTAAGAAATAATTCAACCATCTTCATACCTATCTTTATCTCAACTCCCATGATATCATCATCTGCATCATACCTAGCACTATCTCCCCTTCAATGTGGCATCCTATTACCTCCTTAGTAGGTCACCTCTTTAGCTCAAACCTAGCTATCATGGCTTGTGTCCATCTCATTCTCCATTTAACTAGTCTTTCTATCATCTCCTTTAGCTTATCTATGGGGTCATCCATGATGTCTATAGTCTTCACTCTCTGCTATCCCTATTGTCACCATGTCCTTGGTGGCTACTGCTCATCTCACTATGGGGTTATTAGTGGTACATCTAGTATGTATTCCTCCTCCACCTCCTCCTTTACCACTTGTAATGCCTGACCAGTCCATGGTCTCTCTTGATGTGGCCTCTATGTTAGCCTCACTATTAGTGGTCTAATTCCCCTCCTCCCTCATGGATCCCTCACATGTTGAGCCCACTAGTTAGGTATACATATCAGTGTCACCAAATAAGGTATAACCATCTATCCTAACACCTATGTCATTAGTTATGGCTCTCTCCACCACCTATAGTGTTTGATCACAACTCTCCTCTCTAGTGTTAGTGCAACTATATGCCAGTTCACCTATGTAGCTAGTATGTGCCCATATGGATACCACACTATGTCTATGCATCTTACTAACTATAATACTAACACATAGGGAATGTTCCATACTACCTAGTCCTCTATCTATATCTACACTTGAGGTGACCCATCATCAACCACATGGGGCAATGTATCTAGTTGATACATGGGAAATCTCTCATATATCCATGTTATCAGTAGTATGATCAGTTCCACAGTCTTCTACCCTCTGACCAACATCTCAAATAGATCATGTATGAGCTAGACCTAGATGACATAAACTATATCATATAGTAATCCCTCTTCTAACATCATCCTACACATGACTTCTAGATATGATGATACCTCATCATCTAACTTATGATAGAGTACCCACTATGTCATAAGGCCTATCACTTCCTTTTATAGGTCCAAAGTTTATGACGTATAAAATTAATACATAATAAATCTTCATCCTATCAATATCATATCTAATCTTATAGCCCATATGGATAAGGCTCTCCTCTCCTCTAAGCTATCTCTTATCCCTATGGTCACTAGTGTTCCTTCTATGGGCAGTGCAAGAATGGCATGGACATCCTCTAGTGTGATACGGACCTCTATCACATCCCCATCCATCTCCCATCTAGAGCAGTCAGTCAATCATTCCCAACATGCCAAGAACATGAATAATAAGTCATCACTAAGGAGGATCTTACACATATCAGATATACCTCCTAGACCCATGGCTACCAGTCTAGCTTGATCTCTATCTAACAATTTATGTAATAAGTCTAGAAATAAAGACACATCTACCAACCTCTAGAATCTTGGCCATCTCTGTGACTAAAAAAAATAATGTATTAGTTATTCCATGTCATGTATAATCACAATACATTCTTTATACATCATTTTTATAATTTTAATTAAAAATAAGTGTAATTAATTTTACCTTATTCATTTTATCCTATTTCTAACTTACTTGGTCCCTATTGCCATCCTTTGGTCATTTCAGGCTATTCTATCCCTCTTTTAGCTTTTCTCATGCTTTTTTGTGCTTATTCTAGTTCTTTGGTCAACCTATTTTGACCAAAATTTCCCTATTTTTGACACATTTAACTTCAAACTCTAATTCAACCCTCTTATCTTACCCTCCTTGGTTGTGACTTTTCATTCTAGCCCTTACAAACTAGTTATTCACTCTATTTTAGTTTTTTAGCTTGCAGATTACACTAGGTCGACCCATACTTACTAGGTTGACCATATGGATTCTACCCTATTTTATCCTACTAGGTTGACTTGGTTGACCTAGTGCATTATGTGTGCCCACACAGTAGTTTTTTCACATCATTTCACTCATTTTCTTCCTAAACTTTTCAAACCCATTTCCCATCTTCCTATTTTCTACCTTTAGAATCTAATTTTTCTCAATTTTGACATATATAAATGTTTAAAATCAAATTTTATCAAAAAATCACTTATATAATACAAATTTCAAAAATTGTTTTTAGATCTGTAGTTGCATACCTGTAGTGCACCTATTCTCACCTTTGGGTGTCCTTATCATCTAGCATGTCATCCCTTCACCATCCTAGCCTTGTTTTGTCACAAATATCTCTTTCCTCTCTTTCACAATTCTCTTTTTCCCTATTTAAAAACACTTTTTAGTAACTCAATTCTTTCATTTATTTTCAAGCAAATTCCTTGTTTTGCCTCTTTCCTTGTTTCTACTCATCTGTTTTGCAAACCTTAAAAATTTTTAGAATCATGATGGCATAGAGATTATTTTCCACTTTCATATGTCTATCTTCAATTTTTTTTGATTTTTGGCTATTTTTTTGTGCTAACTTCTACAATTTTGCTTAGTATTCTTTACATTGGACACCTTCACATTTCTTGTAGTCTTATTTCTATATGGCACTAAGGTAACTTAAAGGTATATATTTTTAATTATAACCTTTAATTTATCTTATTTTATACTTTATACACCATACTTAGCATCATCATTGTGTGTTATCATGTTCTATTTTGAAACACTATCCTATGTTACACTTATGTGACATGTGATGAGCTTCGACTGAGGCATATGTATATACATAAAATTTTCAAAATTTTATCACTTACTGACACTTCGTATCTTGTAGGAACCTTTTGAGTCTCAATCTCTCTAAGTTCATGCCTTAAGGGGTACATTGGGAAAGGGGTGAGCAGACCATCGATGATTTGTAATATTATTGTTCCTTTTGCCACTTTCCATCCACACATTAACCTCTTAAAAACCATTGAACCCAAAGCTTATTCTTATTATTTCTACCTATTCCTATCACTTTCTATGTTTTATCCTTCATTTATTACCTTATCACCCTTTTTACCTATCAATTTATACTAGGTTGACCAAGTCGACATAGTATAGTTTAGGGACTTTTTCTCTATTTTGGTTTATTGTCCTCTTGACTGACCTAGCACAAATCTAGTGAGTTAGACCCAAAAACATGCTAGGCCAACTAGGTTAACCTAACATATATGACATATCTAAGTGATTTTGGGGTAATATACTAATATATATACAAGGTCATTTACCACCATTTGATATAGATAAGAATTAAGTGAAGAAGTGTGAATGAACATCTACCTATTGACCATTCTACTTGGGTAATAAAGCTTTATGGTTCGATACTTTATTTGGAGCTCCAATCTCATCTTGTGGATAAGTATATTGGATGCTTGGATAGGTTGTGTATCCTAGAGATAATTTATCATATCTATCCTTATATACCATGATAATATATTATGAAGCACCTTGACCAAGGGGGAGATTGAGGCTCAATGGGTTCATCTTCAAAGGTAAGTAATCTTAACTTTATTCCTCCTTTATAAGAGTAGATATATAGTGCATTTATATTTTTATCTTCCATGTATTAGGATTTTTTAGACATTGACATGAGTATATTTCTTCTATGCATATTTAGTTTAGTTGTTTATTTTTTTTTTTTTTAACCACCACTTTTTGCTACAAGCTTTGGTGCACACTAGATTAGATTTAATTTTCTTGTTATTAGATTAGTGAAATATTAAATCATAGGAATATTTTAGGGTTTTTATGTTATTGTGTTAGACTGTAGGCTTTGGAACACTACCTCACATGGTGTGTTATGATAAGTTATCCCTTAATTAGGTCTAACAGATCTTCACATTGGTCATGCTCCTGCTTAACAATTATATGCACCTAATTGGAAGTGTAGGTGTGCTCTATTTCATCTGATCCAGGATTGATTTATGGACATGATAAAAATTTTATTGCATACACATCTAATGTCAATTTGGGATATATTGGCTTGATTTCACACCATATTGGATGAAAGGAATAATAAATTGATTCATAGGTTAATACATCTCCAATTATCATTTAACTCTATTAATTCTTGACAATAACATTGGCACCAAATAATAATCTTAATCTAAAACCATTATTTGATCTTAAGACTAATAGGCCTAATCACTCCTATTTAGGCTTTAGGATGTTGAGAATATGTAATGTGATCATGCTCTATTTTATTAACATGATCATGGTATTTGAATTTGAATTCGATTCTCATGCCTTTTAGCTTGGTAATGGCTTGGATTTCTAAGCCAAAGGCTTGGAATATCAATGTACAACTATTTTTTTAAACGTATGAAAATTTAAAAAAAAAAAATTAACTTTGATTGCTAAATACACTAAGAATTTCAATGTGAAAATTAAAGAATATGATACCATTATGATGAGCATGCGCTCCTCTTTCCAAAAATATGAATTTTGTAAATTTTGGACTAATATAAGGTTTCAAACTATATTTATTTCTAACTATGCCACTACATGTTTCAAACATACATGCCTATACATGTTCATGTAATTTGTCTTTGATTGATCTAAGTGAAAAACAAATTATGTGGTGATGTAGTAGGACTAATTCTACATACATTCAAAAAAAATTGCATTTTCTTTTAGGTAATTAGGCATGTCACACAAATGGATATCTAGTTATTTATCATTTTTAGGATCTATTTACATGTAAAATTCATAATAAAAAAGTATTCAGTGAAAAAATACAAAAAAATATAGGTGACATGATAGAGGATTTTATATAAATTTCTTGCAAAGGGTTTTAAATAATATTAAATGGTGCACATCACGATCATTTATCTACTATGTTTTAAAAAAAAAGAGTTCCTCTTAAAATTTTAGATGTTTGACCTAGTTATACTTAACCATTTTTTTTTTGAAAAAAAAGGGTTTTGGAAACTAGACTCAAAATTCTACATTTCATGTTTTTACACCATCTTCAAATTTGGAGTGTAGATATCTAAAATTATCTATATAAGTTATACTTAATGAAATTTTATAAAAATCATGTCCATGGGTAGGCCATTTTTTGTCTGCCAACTTTGTACGCTTACCCAGTGATGATTCTTTTCATAATGAGGACAAAGAGGCATTATACATGGCTCTTAGTGATGATGAAGGTAAATGTTATTAAATAAGAGATTTATTTGGAGGAGATAGCTCAAAATAAGAACCTAATAAATTCACTCTTGAAGACAAATATATAAATACTATGGAAGAAATGAAGCTACTACAAGGAAAAAACAAAACAACAAGCTTCCTTGATCAAATCTTATGAGGAGCAGATTAGACTTTTTGAAGGAAGGTTGAGTAATGAAGTCAAGGATCATGTTGAAATCAATCAACAACTTAAAACTCAAGTTTTTCTTCTTGATGAAGAGGTAAAGAGTAAGGATGAAGAATGTATCATGTATCAATTAGAGATGGAATCTTTGTAGATGAAACTAAATCAAGATATGAGCAATCTTGAAACATATCAAAAGTTAAAATTAACAAATCTAAAAGAGATGATCTCATGATAAACAAAGATGAAGATGATGATTCAAATAATAAATAAACTAAGGTAGATAATGAGGTTGAATTGATAAATTATTTTGAAGATATAGATATTGAGAATAAAAAAACAAGAATTTGATGTCACAAATCAATAACTATGACGAGAAATTTAGTATGTTTGAGGAAAGAATATATGATGACACTAGAAACATGAAGACATAGTTAAACATCTCAATACTCAGTTAGAAATTGTGTCTACAAGCCCAAAAACTATAAAAAAAAATGAATACTCTAGGTATATGATTGAAATTGAGTCATTGAAGGTTGAGTTAGAGAAGACATCTAGCAAGGTAAGGTCTTTTGTGAAGTTTGAAAAGAGTGTTATTGATATTGACAACATTCTGAGTAGTCAATTATCTACAAGTGATAGATCTAGTCTAGGTTTAAAAGAAGAACAAAAGGTTAAAAATATAGATAAAGAAAAGGCTAACATGAACAAGAAAAATTAGACCTTAAAGGTCAATGATCAATCAAAGAATGATGGTGCTGGCAAATGGAAAACTAATCCTATCAAATAACCAAATGTTATGAGGTATCCAAATTTCAATGGTCAGTGTTACTCCTATAATCAATTTTGTCATACATCAAGAGAGTGTAAAATACCCTCAAGGAATGAATTTACTTGGAACTATGGTATGAATCATCATCCAAGTGGTGTAAGTGAATTTGAATGCTATAACTATAATGACATAGGGCACATTTCAAGATTTTGTCTTAACAAGGTAAGAAATAATGAATTTTTGTTAAGAAGTATGGTTTTCTACAAGTGTCAAGAGAGAGGTCACATATCAAGGTTCTATATGAATGGTCAACCTGTTACTTCAAATAAAATCAATCCTAACATGAGGAAAACAAGATATAATGAATGGAGACCCAAGGAGGTGAATGGGTTGTTTGTCATGATAGAATAAGAAATAAGGCCAATAATTAAAGAGAAAGCCTTATTTGCCTAGATGGACAAGAAGATCAAGAAGGACTATGAGTTAAAAATAAAAAGTTAAGTTAAATACTTATTCAAATTCAATCTAATGATGATGCAAGAATGCAATTCAAGTAAGAGCATGAAGATGTGGGATCCTCCTGAGTTTTTAGATTGTTAGTCTTTAATGACTAATGAGTGTCTCTACCTATGCTTATTAGGAGACATTTATTATATGGAGATGTAAGTGTGTGTGTTCAAGGTGCATTCAGGGAATTTATTATTAAATAATGAAGGCAAAGTTTATATGGAGTATGAGGAGGATGTGTACAAGTGGATTCCAAGTGGTTTCTTGCTTTGAAGGTAAGTTTGTTTTGAGATTGGCTTGAACATCTGTTGTAAATCATATTGTTATCTTACAAGAGGAAATTTGAAGTCAATCATGTAATTTTGTCATGGTTGGAGATGATTTAAAGGTAATAAAGAGGAAAGTAATAAAGGTATGGTTAATATGTTCTATTTTCAACGATAAATATTATGAATATCTAGAAATAAATATTGTTGTACCCAAAAATGTCACTTATTTTTAGGACAACATATAAGTTATTTTGATCTTGCAAAGACCAAAATATCTCTTCTCATTGCAAAAAATTGTTCTAGGCTTTCAAAATTGGGAATTATTCAAGCTTTTTTAGTCAAAAGACTAAAGGTTCAATGGGTTCATGGTTTAACAGGTTCAACACATTTGGTTCAACGAAGATCAAAAGGACTCAGCCAAAACAAGGGAATGAACCATTGAACCGTTGAACCAAAGTTGGTTCAATCAGTGGGTTCAAGTGACAAAGTTCAAAGGAGTGCCCCAAGAGTCAAAGAAACAAGTGCCCTTGCAAAGGGAATTCCCATGGCAAAAAATGACCAAGGCAAACAAATGGACCGAGACGAAAGCCTGACAGAATCCTACAGATGCTACCAAGTGTCATCTTTCGAGCCTCATTTCAATTTGATTTTAAGAGCTACAAAAGCTGCCACATATCCTTGGTAATTTAAGTGGAACACACCAAGTGGCATCGCTTGCATGAATCCAAATGAGTTCCACATATTTCTATAGTGTTTCTATATTGTGACGGATGCCACCATGTGTCCTTTGTCAAAGTCATAGTGGATGTTGCCACGTGTCATCCATTGAGACATAGTATCAAAGTAGCGAAACTTGCCACATGTCTCTCATCAAATGTAGTAGAAGCTACCATGTGTCATATTTCATGAGAAACTAATATAAGTCCTGAAGACTTTTTCAAAGGTAGCTAAAAGCTCAGTGGAAGCTGCCATGTGTCATCCTCCGCAGGATTATCAAGAGGCAAGCGGAAGCTGCCACCTTTTCTGTTGTAACTCCATGGAGAGTGACACATGTTTGCATCCATGATTCTAAATTTTTGATAGGTTTCAAAGCCTCTATCAATAAACATTTCTCAAAGAAGCCATGGAACGTGCCACATGTCCCTTGTAAAATTTTGGTAGAAGCTAACAAGTGTCAATCTTTTCAATTTCTCTCTCCTGCTTCTTGATTTTCATAAAGACTATGGCGGACCCACAGTGAGCTATCAAAGAAAGTGGAACGTGCCATGTGTCATCATCTACCTAACTCTCTAAATACAAGTGGAAGCCACCACCTATTCATTTATAACTCTGTAGAGAGTGACACATGTCTGCGTCTGAGTTTCAAACAAGTTTATAAGCTTCTCCTAAGCATTTTTTAGAGTACAACAGAGACCGCCACGTATTATCATCCACGTGAATCTAAAATAAGTCTTGAGTGTTTTCAAATTCTGCTAAAGCATATCAGAGACTACCACATGTCATCTTACACCAAACTCAAAAAATGTTTCTAAAGTCTCTAATAACAGTAGAAGCTACTGCGTGTTCTCGCCTGATTCCAAGCGGATGTTGCCACGTGTCAATTTTTCAACAAAAAGTGACCAAAGAATAGAGAGGCAATTTAAGGACCCGGTTCAACAACCAAAAAAGGAGGAACAATGAAGAAAAGAATCAAGAGTATCCATGCATGAGATTTTTTTCAAATGATGGCAGACCCAAGGATGCAAAATTGGTGGCAATAAAGTGTCTGCTGATTTTTGCAGACTTAAGTGCAAGAGCCCTAATTATTGTGAAGTAAAGGAAACAATATAAACAATCTGGAGTGTCAACATAGTGTTTATATTTGATAGACCTCTTGAACCTAGAAATGTGGATGTATATTTCTTGAGCCTTTAAAAGACATGACTTGTTTGGGAATAAAGGCAAAAGTGAACAACAGTGCAATCAAGAGAAGGAACTAAGAGGATCGTCTAGTTCCAAGGGATGACAGTCGAGTTAAAATACAAAACTAAAAGTGCATTCAAAGCCTTTCATGCACAGCATGAGCTGTTTCATGGGATAAATGTGCCAAACCTCTCTCAACCTCTATATATTTTAATCTCTCTGATTGTTTGAAGGATCATTTTACTGCCATAGATTCAAAAACTCTGCCCAAATTGAAAGGCATTTATTGATACTTTGAGCTCAGATTGTTAATTATTTTTCTTCATTTGAATAAGAAAGCAAGTGACCTTTTTAGACTTTATGCTAGAAATAGCCTGTGTTATTTAGGGAATTATTTGTATGTCTGTTTCCTAGAAGCGTTCTTGTTTATGTGATCTAACAAGCAGAACTAGTGGAAGTGGTTAGGAAAGTGTCCTGAAGACTAATTGTGGGACGGCTTTGTGCCCCCACAAGTACCTTCAGTGTGTTTGTATTTTATTTTTCCTATGTAAAGGACCTCTGGGATGACTTTGTGCCCCCTTGTTCTTTGTATCTTATTCTTGAGCAATCCAGGTGGAGACTTTGTGTTGCATCTTGATTTGCTGGTTATTACATCTTTTGTTACATTTTGCTATTACTACCTGGAGTATTATTGTGTCTTGCTGAGTAGTATTTCTAAAAGAAGAGGAGCGTTGTCTATCATTTACCTTGAGTTTCTCCTTTAATTTGCATACATCATCTCTAAAGAAAGAGAGATGGATTGTTTGTCCTACCCTTGAGTATTATTTTATGTTTATATATATATATATATAGGGAACCTCCCCTTGATGAGAGGAGAGATCAGTCCCCTTCTAATGTGGTAAACCTACACTTTTGGGTGACTAATCTTCCTACTATGGTGATAGGACCTATTTTGCTCACCAGTTAGCTGGTTGACAAAATATTCACCCAACAGTTTTTGGCGACTCCGCTGGGGATATAATTTTGTGCAATTTGGAACCTCAAGTTTCAGATTGAAACATCACCTATATAACCCATTATCATTATAACCCTTATCCATTATAGACTCTGGTGACTCCATTTCATGTCTTACCCATTATTCATTATGGCCTTACCATCTTCCTCCACCTCCATTATTTTATCTGGTCTGCAAAACTAGAGTTGCTAGGAAAGAGTGCACAGTTTGAAGCCTCAAGCCTCAAGCTGAAGCCGAGCCAGTCCTTTTCCATTTTTGTCTTGTAATCTAGCTACTCCCTCTAGATTTGTTATCTCTATTTTTCTTAATTAAATTGTGGCATTTTAAGGCCCTTGGGGTAACTCTTTTGGCCCACTCAACTTGACTCCACTTCTGCATGAACTCCCACGTAGTTCAAAAAAGAATTTCCCCAAATTCTTTGGTGATGGAATAGTTCACCCTGATGAACACATTGAAACCTTCAGCATAGCTTGTGGTGTTACAAGGGTGGAATTTGAAGACATGGCAGTTAGGATTTTTGTGGAGACACTACAAGGTGCTACTACAGACTGGTACTACCATCTACAAGTTAGATTAGTGACTGACTGGGATACACTTAAAGCCAAGTTTGAAGCAAGGTTTAAGCCCATAGAAGATGCACATTCCTTGCTAGCCTAGCTCACTCAGATGAAGAAAGAGCCTCATGAGCCTATGAGGGATTTCATAGCCAAATTTGACAAACTGAGGGACATAATTCCTATAATTGCTCAACCTATAGCTGAGAATCTCAAATACTTCTTCATTAATTCTCAGTTACCTAAAGTAAGTTTTCTTTTGAGACGTACTGGTTAAATAGATCTTACTACAGCCCAACTTTTGGCCACTAAGGTAGAAGATGATCTCATCTTAGCAGGGAAGATAAGAAGAGATTCAAATAGAAATAGATCATCATCATCTTCTAAATATTCATCTACATGCACCATTGATCTAATGGTACAAAAGCTAGCAAATAAATTGCTAGCCTTGAAAAGGAAAATGGAACAAAGTATGTCTTCTGCTCCTCTATATAAAGATATACCAATGAAGACATTCCCTAATTAGCCATATCAAGGCAACACTATTAGAAGTCAAGGGCAACAAAATTGTCTTCCTCCCCCATAGAAGAACCCTATCCTTGAAGCACCTCCAACAAACTCAGTAGTTGGATGTCTATAAATAGAGCATGTTTCCTATTTTCAACCTAATTTAGGGCAAGAAAATGGCACCGATCTCTTCAGGGAGGATCTACAAGAATCAACTACTAACTCCCACATTAGTTTCCTGAATTACCAAGATGAACCCAGAAGTGAAGGTGAAGTAGTCAAAGGATCATATGCATTATTCACCAGGTCCCAGAATTAGTCAGCCCAGTAAGCTGAGAAAGAGAAGATAGAGGAGCGACACCAACTAGTAATTTTAATTACTAAGAAAAAACCCTTCTTCCTTTTCAATTAAAGGATCTAGTGATTACCAAAGAAGTAAGTACATCAAACATCTCTGCACTGTTTACTTTAACTTTGCAGATCAGTCCTCCCCCTCCCAAAAATCAAAAGGATGAACTCCCATCCTCTCTTCCAAATCCATCTCAATCATTTTCCATGATTGATCATATCAAAGAATCCAAAATTCAAATGACCAAGTTTGAATCCCTGCAAGTCAATCCTGAGCAATTGGAGATTGATGGAGAACCAAGTGTGGACCTATCTGAGGAAAAAATTGTGGTTACCCAAATGTCAACCCCTATAACTCAAATTTTGTTTGAGCCTTTAGGAAGGGGTAATTACTTCTTAACCATGGATGATGCTCCTATCTCAACTGATGAAAGTCCTATAACTGGTAATCTAGGATTCAATTCAAACAAGGCATCAGAAGAATTAGTAGGGTGTAGTACAAATCAAGAAATATCTTCCATCTCTAATGAAGAGAAATTTGATAGAAGATCAACTTCTAATAATGCTTGGATCTTGGAATCTGATGGCAGCATTTCTTCCATAGCTGGATATAGATCTCTATTTCTTAGATTGAACACTGCTCAAGGTGAAGACGTCAAACTCCTTCACATCAAAGGAGATGCTGAGCTAATGGTTTGTCAGGGGTATGATGCTAACAATCAAAGCATATGCTAGACTAGACTAGTAGAACAACAAGTTATGATGGTGGACCACGTTGATGCAAATCAAAATCAAGCAAAGGAACTTTTCATAGGGAGACCAAGGAGTTATGGTTTTTAGTTTGAAGACCATGTCCTGCCATAGAGCAAAAAGAAGAAAAGACCAAGAGGAAGATGTAGAAAATTGGTTTCTTGGTGGAGAGCTCCATTCACCCATCATCATTTTTGGGGACAAAATGTCATCTTGCTAGTTTACCAAGATGGCACACTCTTTTCTCTGCCTTATAATGGGTAGCATCTGAAACACTTCATCTCTTCAAGTATCACATCATTACATCTATATATATGTATATTTGTACAATTTTTAATTCTATTTCGTTTTGTTTGTTTCTATTTTTCATGCCTTTCATTTATGGGTAGCATGACTCTGTAACCTAATGGCATACTTGAAGACATTGGAGATTCTAGATTCTACTCCCTTCAATTATTTTTACAATTGATAGAAGTTCCCCAACTGGAGCTAGCTATTGTACCTAAAAAATGTCATTCATTTTTAGGACAACATATAAGTTATTTTGGTCTTGCAAAGACCAAAATATCTCTTCTCATTGAATTTTTTTTCTAAGCTTTCAAAATTGGGAATGATTCAAGATTTTTTAGTCAAAGGACTAAAGGTTCAATGGGTTCAAGATTCAATAGGTTCAACACATTTGGTTTAATGAAGATCAAAAGGACTCAACTGAAACAAGGGAATGAACCATTGAACCATTGAACCAAAGTTGGTTCAATCAGTCTGTTCAAGCAACAAAGTTCAAAGGAGTGCCCCAAGAGTTAAAGACACAAGTGCCCTTGTGAAGGGAATTCCCATGGCAAAAAGTGACCAAGGCAAACAAATGGACCAAGATGAAAGCCTGATAGAATCTCATGGATGCTGCCAAGTGTCATCTTTCGAGCCTCATTTCACTTTGATTCTAAGATCCATGGAAGCTTCCATGTATCCTTTATAATTTAATTAGAACATACCAAGTGGCATTACCTGCATGAATCCAAATGAGTTCCACATAGTTCTATAGTGTTTCTAAAATGCGACGGATGCCACCATGTGTCCTTCATCAAAGTCACAGTAGATGTTGCCATGTGTCATTGATTAAGACACAGTATCAAAGTAATGGAACCTGCCACATGTCTCTCATTAAATGTAACAAAATTTGCCACGTGTCATCTTTTGCAAGAAACTAATATAAGTCCCAAAGAATTTTTCAAAGGCAACTAAAAGCTCAGCAAAAGTTGCCATGTGTCATCCTTTGTAGGATTCTCAAGAGGCAAGCAGAAGCTACCACCTTTTCTATTGTAACTCTATGGAGAGCGACACATGTCTGCATCCATGATTCTAAATTTCAAATAGGTTTCAAAGCCTCTATCAATAAATATTTCTCAAATAAGCTGTGGAACGTGCCATGTGTCCCTTGTAAAAGTTTGGTGGAAATCGACAAGTGTCAATCTCTACAATTTCTCCCTCTTGCTTCTTGTTTTTCATAAAGACTATTGTTGACCCCCAGTGAACTGCCAAAGAAAGGGGAACATGCCATGTGTCATCATCTACCTGACTCTCCAAAGACAAGTGGAAGCTGCCACCTATTCATTTATAACTTTGTGGAGAGAAACACATGTCTACGTCTGAGTTTCAAACAAGTTTATAAGCTTCTCCTAAGCATTTTTTAGAGCATAGTGGAGACTACCATGTGTTATCATTCACATGAATCTAAAATAAGTCTCAAGTGTTTGTTAAAGGCTACTAAAGTGAAATGGAGACCGCAACATGTCATCTTCCACCAGAATCATAAATAATGTTTCTAAAGCCTCTAATAGCAGTGGAAGTTGCTACGTGTCCTTGCCTGATTCTAAGCAGATGCTACCATGTGTAAATTTTTTAGCAAAAAGTGACCAAAGAATAGAGAGGCAATTTAAGGACCCAGTTCAATAGCTAAAAAAGGAGGAACGATGAAGAAAATAACTAGGAGTATCCATGCATGAGATATTTTTCAAATGATAGCAGACTCGAGGATGCGAAATTGGTGGCAATAAAGTGTTTACTAATTTTTGCAGACTTATGTGTGAGAGCTCTAATTACTACAAAGTAGAGGAAACAATACAAATGATTTGGAGTGTCAACATAGTGTTTATATCTGATAGACCTCTTGAACCTAGAAACATGGATGCAGATTTCTCGAGCCTTTAAAAGACATGACTTGTTTGGGAAGAAAGGCAAAAGTGAACAATGGTGCAATCAAGAGAGGGAACTAAGAGGATCATCTAGTTATAGGGGATGACAATTGAGTTAAAATACAAAACTAAAAGTTCATTCAAAGCCTTGCATGCATAATATGAGCTATTCCATGGGACAAACATGCCAAACCTCTCTCGACCTCTATATATTGTAATCTCTCTAATTGTTTGAAGGATCTTTTTTTTGCCATAAAAGCAAAAACTTTGCCCAAATTAAAAGGCATTTACTGATACTTTGAGCTCAGATTGTTAATCATTTTTCTTCATTTGAATAAGAAAGCAAGTGACCTTTTCAGACTTTGTGCTAGAAATAGCCTGTGTTATTTAGGGAATTGTTTCTATGTCTGTTTCCTAGAAGCGTTCTTGTTTATTTGATCTAACAAGCAGAACTAGTGGAAGTGGTTAGGAAAGTGTCCTAAAGACCAACTGCGGGACAACTTTGTGCCCCCACAAGTACCTCCAGTGTGTTTGTATTTTCTTTTTCTTGTGTAAAGGACCTTGGGACGACTTTATGCCCCCATTGTTCTTTGTATCTTATTCTTGAGCAATCCAGGTGGAGACTTTGTGCTGCATCTTGATTTGTTGGTTATTACATCTTTTGCTACATTTTGTTGTTACTACCTAGAGTATTATTGTTTCTTATTGAGTAGTAATTCTAAAAGAAGAGGAGTGTTGTCTGTCATTTACCTTGAGTTTCTCCTTTAATTTGCATACATCATCTCTAAAGAAAGAGAGATGGATGGTTTGTCCTACCCTTGAGTATTATTTTCTATTTCTATATATATATATATATACATATATATATATATACATATATATATATATACATATATATATATATACATATATATATATATACATATATATATATATATACATATATATATATATATATAGGGAACCTCCCCTTGATGAGAGGAGAGATCAGTCCCCTTCTGATGTGGTAAACCTACACGTTTGGATGACTAATCTTCCTACTATGGTGATAAGACCTATTTTGCTCACTAGTTAGCTAGTTGACAAAATATTCACCCAAAAAATATCATACACAATGTTAGGGGGAGTTTGTATCATCTCTCTAAGGTGGTGCTTTCTTGTTGTTTGTCTTTGATGTCTTTTTAGTCCTCAGGATCAGTTGATGTCAAAGGGTGAGCATATGTGAGATGTTTCAATTCTAAGGAGTTTGTGTGGTTTCAAATTAAGTTATATGAGATGAGCATGATGTTATAGGTATATTTATAATATCTATGAGCTATTTTTCATGTCTAAGGATCAATTTGACATGTTGAGAAAGAGACCCTTTGTCATTAATGTCAAAGGGGGAGAAAGTTCAAAATGAAAGAGTTGTTCACTTTGGGGGAGAGAGCATTTTGAAATAGGGTTGACATCAATTAAAAAGGGGGAGATTATCAATCATGTTCTTGAGATGCATTGATTGTTATTGATGTCAAGGTGATCTGAATACATAATGCATTAATGACAAAGTGATAGGTTCTAAGAGGATTTGAGAATGCATATCATGTCTTCAAGTCTTTAGGATGATAGAGTATGTTTTTGATGATTATGTTTATATTGTATATGCCATATGGTATGTTATGAGTGCTTGGAGTGCTTGTGGAATTGTAAGGAATTCATCAGAGTAGTCATATGAATTTATAGGTCATCCTAGTCATCTTGGCAAATCAAGATGAGTAAGAATATTGATGACATCAAAATTAACATGAATGGTATTGTTATAAGGAGTTAGAAACATGGGTTTGATCATTTTTGTTCCTAGTTTCTATGGTCCAAGTTTCATTTCATGAGGTTATGTGTAGAAAAAGATATGGAGGTGTAAAGTTGGCCTTGTAGACAGATTATAGTGTTTTTGATACTTAGCCAAATTTGCAATCTCAAGTGATATTTTTATGGGGCTACCAAGTGTTGAAATATATATTTATTGGATCAATAATTTGGATCAAGGATCAATATCACATGGGTGATTGTGCAAATGAGGATCTAATAGCACGTAAGTTATCATGCAAATAGAGATCTAACAGTGAGCACAAGGTCAATAAGTCAAAGGAACCTAAGATTTCACATAGGACTAAAAGGTGGTGTAAGCACATTTTAATATTGAAAATATGGTACCTATAATTCATGTGGGATACCAAGTGGTGTAAGTGCATAGAGACTGACAACAGGGTGCATAGAAGACATGCAAGGATGCCAAGTGTCATAATCTCAGAAGGATAGATCAAAGATTAATGGCTAGTGATTGAAATTAAAGACTAGGTCACTTGTGAGGAAAATAATGAAGTATATTTGATAAATTTTCTAGGGAAATTAAATGAAGAAACATTTCTAAATATTTTTTATTACATAATGACTGTTGGAATTTAAATTAACAAAGGAAAACCATTATGTATTATTTGAGCTATAACTTTAGATGCATAATGAATTTGATGGTATTATAAAAAACAAAGTGATATATAAATCCAAGTCACATACAAAAAAATTGATTATAATGTTTTAATATTTATATAGTTATATTTTTTGAGCTCCAGAGTTGATTATGGGTTTGACCATCATATAATAGTAATTGGAGAAGGATGTTTGAGTTTGTATTTTTGAGTTTTGGATATTTTATGATGTATTGAATATTAAAGATTGTTTTATACTATATTATTTCCATATGTGTTAATATTTGAGTTTTAACCAATCCATATTTAGTATGAACAAATTCTTAGAGGTTGACTATTTGTTTTTTCATGGTGTTCTTGTGTACAAGTCTAATGTTTGAGTATATTCTGCATATACAAAGGATTGTAGTGATGGTTGTAATCACTTTAAGGTGTATTAAGAGTCATGTAGAGTGTACATATGTATTTTGAAGTGGTATTGTGTTTCTATTTTTCTTGATGATGTACTAAATGAGTGAATAGGTCTCCATGAGACATATAAGGGATACTAAGGCCTAATTTAAAGGTGTAGTTGCTTAAAGTTGACTCATGGATGCTATGGCCAACCTATGAGGATGGTATTGTGATTTGTATTAGTGTAATGGAATACTTAAGTTTTAATTCAAGTCTGATGGCCGACTAAGAAGATGATATTCATGAAGGCTCTATAAAGAGTGAAATCAAATGTTATGGTTTCTAGTGTTGAGAAGTGGAATTGAGAGTTGTGTATTTGAATAGGGAGTTGATATGAAAGAGTTGATAAATAAAGGAAGAGGAGAGTGAGTGTGCATAGTATATGTATTAAAGAGTATATAAATTTTGGTATTGTGTGTATGACTTTTAGGTCATACTTTTGATGTCATAATATTTTACTTATAGGATTGAGGATTGAGGATGAGTGAAGAGGTCTAGAGTGATCTAAAAGGGTGTTTTGGATGCATTTATTTCATATGAAAATTTGAGATAATGTTAAGAGTTTAAAGAGAGGTGTCAAAAATTATTTATCCATCATATTGAAAATCAATTAGAGTTCTAGAGCTATTGATTTCATAGGTGTTGTGTGGGTGCTCAACATCTAGAACAACTTAGTGCTTATTCATGCTTAGGGGTGGGTGGTCCTTATGAAGTGGGTGATTCACTAAAAGGTCTCATGCTTTTGATAATACTATAGGAAAATATTAAATGTATTTTTTATCTTGAGAGTGGGTTTTATTCCACATGATGGTTTACCACATAATTCATGTGTTGTGTTCTTGATCTTGAATAATCTTTCTTGTTCATTGTTATGAATGAATTATATTCTTTATGAATGTTTGTGGTGATTGATTAATGGTTTGTAAGAATTGGAATTAGAGTTTAGATTATATTTAATCACTAATTCACCCACCCTTTTAGTGATTGTACCTCTAACAATTGAGTGGTTTCATTATCTATACCATGAACTTTTACTATATAGTATTAGTCAAGTTATCTTTTACTGATGATTTCTAATATGTGATTAATTTATAAATATATCTATAATGACACTTATAGGATTTGAATTACATATTTTACATGCATGCCTTGATTTTCATATGCATTATTATGATGATATATTATCTACATGCTAACATGATTATACATGTTGCTAACTTTATACATGACGTGATATTGTTAGTAAAAATAACACTCACATGGAGTTTATTAGAGAGTTAATATTGTAATGTGAATATTAAAAAATTAATTATTAAGAGCAGATACATTTTTTAGGAAGTTTTGATTATATTCTATGTTTGTTGAGTTGCATATATAGATCACATAAGGTTAGTAGCCTATGAGTGATTCTAGGTAATTAGGAGGTTATGTGGTTGAGTGATTGTAATAATATGAATCTTCTTGATTATTGGATATACTTTCCTATATATTTATAATGTTTGAGTGAATTCATAATACAATATAATATAGCATGAATTATATTATAGTTGAGTTTTATTCTCTATTTTCATATTTGTATTAGTTGAATCAATGTATAATCTACCCAGGTTATTAATAGTGGTGTTAGAGTGGGGAGGATGATTCTTGTGAAGTATGTTTTATTAATATATGAAGGGTAAATTATATAATTCCTTATTTTCCCTAATCATCCTATGAAATCCATATTTTATAATATTTTTTAGTGCATATTTGTGTATAAGTCTTTGTATAAACAAATTTGAAGGAGGAGATATGTTAGATATAAAAATAAATTGCAAAGGGATTAGGATTACATATATTTATAATTATTCCCAAGATCATAGCTATTTATATTATACTATTAGCATAAATACTCACATTTTTATGTATTGTGTTATATATCTACATCCTACACTTTTTTTGAATCTAGCATCATAGAGATTCTGATGATTACATGTACCTATAGCTAACATAGCCTGTAATGCTTCTATTTTGTACTAAGTTTTATTTGTCTATGTGTTGAGCCCTAATAGATTTAATTTAATGTGTATGTTTCCTATTTAATTATTTTTGTGGAGATTTATATGATAAAAATACAATATTTGAAGTTACAATTGCATTGTATGTTATTATTTTTCAATGCTGAACAATCATTCATGAATCACCACCTAATTACATGCCCTCCAATAAATGTAATGCACAAATGAAATTATCTACACAAGTATTTGAGACATTAAATTTACATTCACCTATAATCATGTCCAAATTTTTCACCAAATTATCAACTTACCTCTAACTCAGATCCTCAACTCTTCTTGAATCATCTACACTATGGCTATGCATCCATTTGAGCTAACCCATGGCTCAAATAAATTTTAATTATTTTAAAACTATTTTATTTTTCATTTTAGGTTTTAGGATATATGATATTTCATTTTTTATTAAGTTTTATTCATTTATAATGTGTTTATATTTTGTAATTATTTTATTTTATTTTATTTGTTTCGTCTAGTCTTGGGTTTTTATGACTCATCAGTTTAGTCATAGTTGTATCTTTTAAAGTTTATTGTTTGATCCATGTCAATAAAAATTTTATGTCATGAAATATATATTAAAATATATTTGGATTCAATATCAATATATTTAAATGTTTGTAAAAATCTAAAAATTTAAATAAAACCGTTATATTTCAAGAGTTGTTTTCATATTTAAATTATAAAAGTAAAAAATCCCATTATATGTAAAATAACACATTTTTCAAGTAATTTTCATACTTATGTAAATTTATTTAGTTTTATGGGTGTTATATTATAAAAAATAAACATTAATTTTAACCATAACGTAAAATTTGATAATTAAGCAACAATCAACAAGAGGTTAGAGGAAATGGATGTTAGAGGACATACATCATCGTCTCATAAGTCACCAATGATGGGTTTGATCTGTGAGTTGGAAATATAATAGTTTTAAGTTTTGTTAAATTTATAATGTGTCTTGAATAATCCCCTACAATAATATTTTTGAAACTATCATATTGTAAAAGAAGCTTGCTTCTTGAGGGCAAAAGTAGAATTTTTAGGTATACTCGACATGAATTATTCTAGGATTTGTGTATCTTATTAATTTATAAATGTGGTTATGTAATGTGGTATAGGAACCAATAAATTCAAATATATAATAAAACTTATTAGAGTAGTACTTGATTTGATAAATATTTTAGATAAAATCTTCTACAACATATGATTCTTTCTCCATATTCGCATTAAGGGGGGATATCAAGAAAAATAACACTCTCATGGATTTTGTTTGTGAGTTAATATTTTAATGTGAATATTATGAGGGTAATTATTAATAAATATTTATATTTTATAGTAATTTGTGATTATATTCTATGTTTGGTGAGTTACATAAATATCTCAAGTAAGGTTAGTAGCCTATAAGTGATTCTAGGTAGTTAAGAGGATATGCGGTTAAGTGGTTGTAGGGATATGACTATCTTTGATTATAAGAGATGATTAAAAATATAATTTTTATGTCTAAGTGAAATAATAATAAAATATAACATGGTATGAATTATATTACAGTTGATTTTTATTCTCTATGTTCATGTTTTGTATTAGTTGAATCATTGTATAACCTACTTAGATTAATAACCGATACAATTAACTCTTATTTTGAGATGAATAGTTTACATGAAATATATCTCATAATAAGATGGGGGAAATATAGTGGGTTTTTAATATAGAGATAATCCTCCATGAACATAAAATCAAATTTTTGAATTAGACTATATCTTTCAAAGATTAAGAATGGCTCAAATATCAGATGGTTTAGTTACATGAAAAATATTGAGACATATATAAATATTATGGGGCCATATGTAATTATTTTAGTACATATTAAAAAAAATTATAGGAAAATGAATTATATGTTTTTACATATACATACATTTGAGATAGAGGTTTTTAAATTATCATATAGATAAATATAATTATATATTATTTGGCATAAATTCAAGGGGTATGATACTATTTCATGAACATATACATACTTTTGGAATAAAGAGTCATGATACTAGCTCATGCAAATACATACTATGATAACTTATATTTTTACATAGTTCCAAAAGAAGCATGATACTAATTCATTTATATATTTTTAAATTTTTCAATACACACTATTATAGTTGTTTATTTACAAATATTTTTTAAATATGTACCAAGTAGTGAAGAAATTTGAAACTATAAACCCATATACAATGTTTAGTTCATATGTTTTTATGTAATTTATGTTAATGTTTAGTTAAACTCAATGTCCATGACACTACTTTTAGTGAACCCATATCGTGGTTCCCATTCTTTATCATATATGAGTAGTTATTTGGCTTATTACATCACATAAATCTTCCCACATTTATGAAGGTTTGGGAATGTTATCTTCCAAACCCTAGAGATTGAATAGTTAAAAAATTATGGTTTTATCACCTTAAATATATCCATGGTTCAATATTAGGAACCAATCTCCAATTGATTCAATGGAATGAAACTTTTTCCAATGCGTCAACAAGGAAACATTGTCTCCAAAAAGTTTCAAGGGAACATGGTTTTCACCAATGCAAAAGTGTAATAATTCCTTTCTCTTTATTTTAAATTTTCAAATAAAATTCACATTTTTATTTATGGTCATTGATTATTATATGTTTATTGAAGGTGTTTCTATTGAGTGAGCTGCACAATTTGAGCTTCCTAGAAAAGACAAAGTGTGTTTTACACACTCAATTATAAATTTTATTTTACTCTATAAATTCCATTAAAATAATTGGGGGGAGGTTAGATACTAAAGTATGATATTAATTATTATAAAATGACAAGCTTGACATACATCAAATATGTATGACTTGTTCACACAAATATTATCCTAACCTACCATTTTGTCACACCTACATGCTACCTTATGAGTTATATCCTTTTATTATATTGTTAACAACAAATAAGAACCCCATAATATATTTAAAACCTTCATATTATCCTAAATATACATACCTAAACCGTCAAATCAGGTCTCTTATAAACTGGTGGGTAACATTAGACTAGGTCAATTTCACTAGTTGATATTGACATGTGGGTGATGTTATGAACCCTTTCCAAATAGTAATTAATTTTTAAAATAAAAAAATTAATTATATATCCAATTGGACTCATATATATACAAATTAAGGCCTAACTTGATATGGGACTTGGAAATTATCTGGTAAATATCTATAAACTACTACACATTAAGAAAATCTACCTTATTCTTACTAAATTTTGAGTCTGCCATTAGGATCAATCATAAGACAAGTCTAAATCATACTAAATTCAATTCCTATCAAATCCGAATCATTAGTTTCATTCATATAGTAAATGAAGATAATTTTACAATCATACTAGGTGGGATAATTATGTGTGGTTTGATTTCCATTCTTAGAGCATCATATATATAGGCAATAGTCAATAATCAATTAGAGTTATTGGGGTCAACTTATCCCATTAAAATTTCTTATTTTTTTAGGTTTATATTCCTCATAAACACACTTTTGGTTTCAAGGTGAAGTCTAAAGTTTCATTCATCATCATGGTTCAACATCACACGTACAAATAATTTAGATTCAGGTGAAGGTGACCATAAGGTCATATAATTATATTTCTTCATAAGTCACTAAAGAGAATTATAGGTTAGTATCAATAATTTAAATTATCCTGAACTAATATAATTGACTCTTTATAGAAAAAAACATAGTTCCTAAACCATAAAAATCACAAGTTTGTTGTAGTCTATTTTCCATTATCAGAATAAAGTCATAGTCAAACATTCAGTTAAAAAACTAATTACTTATCCATTTATATTACTTACCATATTTGGAAATGCCTCTTCTCAAATTGTTTTAATAAATTTTATTACTTTACATTTATATGTATGCTTAAATGTCATATCAACTATTCGACTTCATATACTAGTTTCTATCTTATTAAGATTTTTGAAACCAAATTAGGGTAGAAAAAATACACCTTATAATTTGTAATAGTGTATAAAAACTTTACCATACTAAATATAATGTAAAATATTATAAGAAACCTTGATACACTTGTGAAATGAAGAAACATTTCACTACAATAGTTTTACAAAAGAATGCCCTTTTTATACTTGTCAAATACAAGTATTATAAACACACATTTCTACACTTGTCAATTTTAATTATTATAAGAATTAATATAATACACTTTTATATTACAAGTATTTTAAGAAAAATTTGTTTTGATTTCTATGCATAAATATTATAAGCATAATTTAACTATGCTTAATCAAATGCAACATCATTGCACTACCATTAGAAAATTTAAAGTACAACTTCGTTATTGGCAATAAAATAACATAAACTTCATTATACTTTCCAATTATAAGTATTATATCATAGCATGATACACCTACCAATTATAAGTTTTATAATAATAATGTGCTATGATTATTAACTATAAATATTTTAAGAACAATGTACTACACTTAATAATTACAAGTCTTATAAGCACAATGTGTTATGCTTACCAATTAGAAATCCTTCTAATCAAAATTTAATTTCTCTATCATGATAAATAAATAATAATCACATTGGGTTATAATAATTACATTATACTATTTTATGTATTCTAAAAATGTTAACATAATATTATTATTATTATTAAAATAAGCATGAATGATCATTTTTTCACTAAGCATGATAACTTTACCATTTTTGAAAATTAACATGTTAGAAAAATTATAACCTTATCAATAAATTTTATGAATGTATGAAGGGTGAAAATAATCTCTAATTTAATCTGAAAATGAAGTTATATATCATCCAATATAGCTTATAATTTCTATTTGTTAATTTATTAGTATTGTAAGTATGATTGATGACAGAATATGCACAAACTAACTATAAATTAAGCTTCTAAGATTGATAATTTGAATTTATGAATAAATGAAATAAAAATCATATATTTAAACATTTTTTTTTTGAATAATAATAAATATTATACCACAATTGTGAACAATTCTTTATTAGTAAATAAAGCTAATATAAGACTATTACAAGATAACTTGCATGATAATATGTCTATAAAGTAAAAATTAAATGAATAAATTTGTTTAAAAAATAAGTAAATTAAAAATAGACTCAAATATAACTAAAATTAAAGTCAATGAAACAAATTTTACTTACTTACAAGAGAATGACAACACGTAATAAACCTTGCTTAGTAACTCATGCAACCTAGGCAATCTAGGTGCCCCAAATCCCTATAAAATAATAAATTGATTAAATAAAATTTAAATTAAGTTAAATAAATCTAAAAAATTTAACCAAAAAATTGAATATTTATTTATATGTGGTTGATCTCAGTTAAGTACACATCCAGTAAACTGCACTCTAACACTTAGTTATTTTCTAAAATAGTTTTCAGAAAGTGTATAAAATTGACCAAAAAAACTATTTTAGGAAAAATAAATTAAATAACCTTCCTAAAATAATTAAAAATAAAATAAAATAAATCTAATATTAATAATTTATTTCTATTATTATATTCATAATCAACATTCCCCCTTTTAATGCAAAGAGGAGAGATGACTATCATCAATTTGAGTCTTCCATGAACCTGCTTGTTTAATAACATGGTTAGAATATCATAAAATTAATTTTAACTTATCACATTCTCAATGAAAAAGTGTTCATCATTTACCATGTCTCTAATAAAATTATGTTTGAGTTTTATGTGAATGGTTTTATCATGAAAACTAGATTCTTGGACAATTATATTACCCCATTATTATCACAAAAAATGTGTTTACTCAAGTTGAGCCTCTCTAAAATAACCTAAAATTATTCTCATCCATAATAATTATGCGAAATATGATGTAAGGGATTTATATTAATATTCATTAGAGTATAGTGAAACTATAGTTTGTTTACTTGAAGACCAAGAAACCAATCCACTTCCTAGTGTGAAGCAATAACTTGAAATTAATTTCCTAACATCAAATATCCTCCCTAATATGAATATATGTATAAAATTAGAAATAATTAACTTTATATTCTAAAATTAATACCATGATTATAAGTACATCTTAAATATCTAAAAAAAACTTCACTACTTATAAATGTTTGAGTGATGGTTTGCCCATAAATATAAAAACTAGTGAAACCCTGTAATTAATACTAGATATTATCATAGTGAGATATAGAAAACCTCCCACCATACTACTAGAATTATTTTAATTATATAAATGAATTACACCCTCTATCATTATATTTTATCCATTTTTAATTAGATGTCCACTAGTTTAAAATCATAAAGATTTTACTTATTTACCATGTACTGGGTATATTTGAATTGATAAATGAATACATCCACTTTATTTTTATGGAATTACATGCCAAGAAATTAATTCATAATTACAAGATGAGTCATATCAAATTTTTATTTCATAGCTTCCTTGAATCTATTCAAAATCTTAATATAGATACATGTAAATATCAAGTCATCTATATAGAGACAAATATATAAAACATTATAACCCAATGATAATATGTAAAGATTTGGTTCATTTTCAATTTGATTTAATCTTTTAGGATTTAATTATGTAAATATTATGTTTATATTAAAGAGCTTAGATTTATAAATCATTTAGATAATATACAATAATTAAGAACTAGTTTTTTTATTGTTTTTGGCCTTATTTCAATTTCTAAAAATAGTAATAAATATTCTTAAAGAGAGACCTATCTAGAAAGTGACTATCATGGATGATCTAGGTTCTAAAAACTAAGTTATAAATATGTCTGAGTGTTGTCAATGGGGTCCCAAGGTTTATTTTCTCACTAAGAAGTAGTGTCCTACCTATATAGTATCACCATGTTATGGTAGCATCCTCAAAGTGGCACTAGTGTATTCTTTGTAGTATTGTTCCTATTTTTTGGAAGTACATGTGATTGTTTTTTTATGTCTTGTTCCTAAAACATAAAATCTAGATCTTATGTTGGGGTTATAAAACTTGATTCAGTGTTCAAACCCTAATCCTACTTGTAAGTATGACATGAGTTATAATTATGTGTTTATTATTAAGATATGTTAGACATCCTCAAAACCCTGGTATTAAGAGAGTTGCCTACATACCAATATTCCAAAGAGGGATCAAGCTTGGTGTAATTTCCCACCTAATACTTGATGTAAGTGCAAGTGAATGTTAGAATGATAGTGAACTTAGATTCCTTGAATGTGCTTTAGCATTGAAATATTTTTAATATGGGTTTGGGGATATTACATATGTTAGTATGCATAAGTAGGAAATAATAGCAATTAAATACCTTAATTTTTATCAACTTGTCTTTTGTTTGAATAGGATTTTTCATATATTTTCCATCAAGTGAATAAAGGTAAAATAATATTATATTTATAAAGATCTATAGCTTTTGTAGATAATAAAATATGTTTAGGTAGAACTTAGGAGGGGCACACATTTTAAAAAGTATGTGTTTTGGAGAGTTAGGGCAAATGACAATAGTACCTAGTTGGGAACACTTACACCATGTGGTAGTATTTCCCAAATGTGGTGCTAATATCCACTCGGCAGACTACCTGGCAAGCTAGGTTGAGATTTGAGAAAGATGTCTAGGGACTATGTTTTAGTTGACTATAACTATTTACACTCTATACAATGACTAAAAAAGTGTAGAAAAGGCTTAAGGATAGGTCTAGGGCTAAGATAGGAATAAGATAACTCAAATGACACTCTTAACATCCAAATACCACTTTTAGGTGATTACATTTTTCCCACCTTTAAAATGCAAAAAATTGAAATGACTAGTATAAAGGAAAAATAAGTTTACTTGGACTTACCTTGGAAGTGAAGCCGATGTAGCTAAATATGAGTATGTGAATCTATGTTTGCATATGTGAAACATGATCCAAAATAATGACTTAAAATGAAACATGAAAAAATCAATCTAAACTTAAGAGATGATCAAAATCAAAATATTATGCTGAGTAAAGCTAAGTAAAGAGAGAGGAAAGGAATGAATACACCTTGTTGGGTTTGTGAACTAATGCATGAAACTCATGAAAACTTTTGTGTGTGAGTGTAAATATTGATCGTATCATTGAATATATTGGACTAATCTAATGTCTTGCTCATCCTTATATAGGTGGCTCAATATCTTAATCCCATTTTGACTCCATCTTTTCCCGCCCCTACTCAGTGGATCTTGATTTATGAGTAACTTGGATAGGAATTTAAGTGTGTCTAAACCTCTCATGTGGGTGGCTCAAGAGCTCAAGTAGGCCATGAATCCATCATTAAACACTCATGTGAAGTAAATGCATTTGTAACTAAACTATGAAAAGTGATAAAAGTATCTAATTGAGTGTATATAACTATGTATGGTAGCTCCACAACCACTTAGGTATATTAGGCTTGATTTAGGCCACTCAATATTACCAACCGTTATATATGGAGTAACACATGAATTTGGTGACAACCTATAATGTAATTGAAATTTTATACAGTATAGAGAATGACATGTATTTTTACATTCTATCTAATCAACCTATTTGTAGCTAAGTATATGTAAACTATGTGCCACATATATGCCCCTAATTTGGTATCCAAATATATTAATTCTAAACTATGTAATAATTGAATATATGTAATTGAATTGAATATGGGAGTGATCATTGCATGCATGATACCCTTAAATATAAGTAATAGGTATGAATTTGAGCTATAATGAATGCATCTGAATAAAATATAAATATAACTATCAAATTTTTGAGTATACCTATGAAAATCTATATTGTATATAGTGTACTGGTGTGGCTAATCTAGACTACCCTAAACCTAGGTATACTAGAAAATATCAACTTATAGTTTATAGTATCACTCTGTGACACTAGTGTCCTAATTTGGTCATTAATGTTTACATGATCTAAACTTTAGGTGATCTGAACTATATTTTGAGTCCCTATTTTTTCCTATGTATGCCATGTGTCTGATTTTTGACACTGAGCCTATGTATTTAAATTTATCTATAAATAGCAAATTAAGAGCCTCATCTATCTCACAAACCCTTATGAATTCCCTCTTTTTTAAGGATAGTTTTGAAACCTATGTAAGAATTATCATCTAAATAAGTAGCTCTGTAAGATGTTGTAGTAGAGCATATGTATGATATTCCAATACAATGTATATACATAAGTTAGAACGTAAATGAATCTAAGCATAAGTAGGTAATGTAAGATGTATGTTGTAATCTATCATTTCATAAGGATGTTAAGATATATGTAATCAATATGTATATAAAAAATATGATTATATATTTAGGGGGATGGGGCATGATGTCCATCACATCACTTAACTAGGAAGGGTAGATGCATAAGGATCCTCATTGCATTGAAAAATGGTGTGTGTGTGTGTGTGTGTGTGTGTGTGTGTGTGTGTGTGTGTGTGTGTGTGTGTGTAACAAGAAAAGACAAGTGTCATCATGTAGAATCATACATACAAGAACATGAGGCATGTAAAGATAATAAAAGGGGCCATAATACAAGGGACATGGGCACATGTCACTAAATTTGAAAATGAAGACATATAAGGACATGTTCAAATGTCCACTTATGCAAACAATAATAAATTTGGATTAGAATCACATAGAACGACATGTTCAAATATCCACATATAGAATAAAGAAAGAAGACACAAGAGACATGGTCACATATCCAAGGAATATAAATAGATTAGTGTAGATCCAAATAAAAATGGCATATTCAAATACCCTCAAAGATGGGGGAAGCATAGGAAATGTAACCAAGTCTAATCTAAGAAAATTAGAAATGAAAGCACGTATAACTATGTAGTACACATCTATGTAGATGTTAAGATGCATATATATACTGATTCTAACTATTGATAGTTGGAAAAAAATGAGAAATAAGTAGCAATGATCAATATCAAGATGTATAAATGTGTAAACTAGAGTGTATACTATGTAAATATAGAAATTGGTAGTATCAACTACGTATGAGATGCCCCCAAATGGCTAAATGTATCAAATGAATAAACCTAGATCAATATATATGCCTCCAGTGGGTAGATGATAGCAACTCTAGATTAGGGTAGTAGACCAGAGTCTTATATGTAATTTTCAAGCAATCGATAAGAACAAGTGAAGCATATATGTATGATAAAACTAAAAATACTAGGATAGTTAGAAATATACAATATCTAGAAAGTAATATAAATGTAAATAGAGCAATGCATATGATCTGAAAATTTTGTGTTTTTGAAATACTTGAATGGAAATTTTTATATTTTGACATATTATATTATTTATTGTGTTTTATAGGTATAATTTATGTAAAATAAAATGAAAATAAATTACATACAAGGAGAAAGAAAGAAAAAGAAGTATCTAAAAGAGTAAGAACCATATGAACCAATGAGTCTCACTAGAGACTCACTATCATTGTGACATTATTGAATATGGTAAATATGATCATATGTGTGGTGTGAAATACAAACTATGAGACCATAATCTATTGTGATATATAATATATGTCTAAAGTTTCCTATGTAGTGATGTTATGATGTTGTGGCACTAAATTTGATACCTTGTGAACTATAGGGGTCTTAGGGACCTATCTAGTAGAAGAAGAAGTTATAAGTGATGTAGGTGCCATGTGTTGAGAACCATTAAAATGTAATAAAATATTTATTGGCATAAATAGATTAAAAGAATGTCCTCTATAATAAGTGATTTATCTCTAATGTAGGGGTTTCTCTAGTAATGGTCTCTATGGGAGAGTGTGTGTATGCATAGATAACATATGAGTAGACCTAGTTTACACTAATGAATCTACTAAACATTGTGATGTATGCATGGGAACTATAATCTCTATTGTAACTAATAGATTTTAATATCTGGCACTGATGCTAGAACTATAACTAATGTCTATGCTATAACTATAATTGGAAATTGTGTTGGAACTACCTATGGGATGTGTAGAGGATACTCATATGGGACACCCTCAACCTTAACCACATGATTATCATATATATAATTCAATCATCAGTGTACTATATATGGAAAGGCTCAAATCTTTTATAACCTTGGCATACCCAAGAATATATTGAATACACCAACACTAGGTACTACTAAGAATTAAGTGGTTATGTTTTTTGGTCCCACCCATAATAAAATCACAATCTCCCCAATGGAGATCTAAACATGGCCACTAAAACCAGTAATAACTATATCTATGGGGATTATCCTGCTCTATTTAGCCCAAGTTTTGTAAGAGTGTCATGGTGCATATGATTATGCTTGAACTATTGTTATACATAATACAATGAATAGGATGGTGGTCTATGTATGCTCATATGAAGAGCACATGTAAATTTGTGTCATCATCCACAATATCATACAATGAAAATGTGATAAGTGGTCTAGGTGGCACTATAGTGTGATACATGTCAATAATGTTATGCATTGTATGTGTCTCCTCTATAATTAGGCAATATGAATATGGTGGTGGATGTGCCTAGTATGTATATGAACACCTAATGTGCCACTATATAATTTATTGTATGTTTTGGGAAAGGATTTGAAAATACACTTAATTTCTTAGCCTCTATTGGTTGTTATTTTATTGCCTCTGTGGTTTTTCCCACATCAATAATGTAGCCTGAATGAGATCCTATAACTTTTGATTTAGGCTAATGCATTTGATTATCATGTGGCTTGGTGCCCTATGATACTCATAGATTGTATTTGAATCATAATTTTTTTTAAGAGGCCATGTCGTATCAACCTATTTAATTGGAGGAAGAGATGTGAAATTTAATTCCATTAGTTATTTTAGAATCTATGCTGGTGACTCTAGAATATTAGGGAAACCTTTGCACTAAGGATTAGATAAAACCAATCTGCTAGATGGCTTGAAAGATGCATTTATTATGGCCTTTTAATATATTTTTATGTTGACCTTACCTTGTATGGAGGTTTTTTTGAACTCTTAATAGTTGATTTTGATCCATTTGTTTATTGAAGTTTTTCCATTGATAAGAGTTGAACCTCTCTTTCCTTGACCATGTGGCACAATTTGGCAAATGCATGAAACTTCTTGAATAAGATAGCTTCATGTAGTTCTGGTAATAGACTTTGTTTAAATATATATTTAAGCTCTCTATCTTCCATGGGTCTAGCTAATTTGGCTAATATTATCTTATATCAAAAGACATAATCAATAATATACTCATTTGATTTTTGATTTAACTATGCCACTTGTGCATATGATATATTATCACTAATGTTGATATAGAAGTGTGTTATGAACATGGAATCTAAAGTATTAAATTCTATGATAGATTGATTTGAAAAATCATAGAACCATTGTAAGGAATAATCATTGAGACTACATGGACAAAAATTGTAATAAGATAATCATTAGATGCATAGTCCAAGCATGGTGTGTGAAAA
The DNA here is from genome assembly GCA_037957365.1 of Torreya grandis. Taxonomy (NCBI): domain Eukaryota; kingdom Viridiplantae; phylum Streptophyta; class Pinopsida; order Cupressales; family Taxaceae; genus Torreya; species Torreya grandis. Next base: position 69,956 of record JARHVA010010203.1, read on the forward strand.
GATCTAAGGTGATGCTCTGGGTCACCCTTGCTATCATATAATGTGAGCTTGGGTGCCACAAAATTAGATGGCAAAGGAGTATCCACTATGTGATGTTCCAAAGGTGTATTCAAGATAATGTTGGAATACAAGACATGTGAGGACCTTATTACTCCCTTCTTGAGTTATAACACCTTAGATTATAGAGTATGAATATCATACACAAGGGATTATACATCTAGAGTGGAGGAACTAGCCATAAGTGGTGTAGATATCATTGATGGTTGAATAAAAATCTTAGGTTGTGCTATCTTAGTTGATTGAGTTGGCCCCATTGAAGGTGTAACAACATTATTAAAAGGAGGGGTTAAAGATTGACCATTGTTTGTTTTATAATTTATTTCTAATATGGCCTATAGGATCTATGAATGATCAATGGGCTGCTCCCAGATTATATATCTAAGGCCTTTTAATACCTCACCTTTATTCATAATTATTTCATTATTTTTAAGTGGAGGGAATGTGTTCTAATTCTCAATGTATACCTCATCTTGCTCTTGGTTGTATTGTTCATCTTCAGATGCATTGCCATTTAATTCCACATAATTAGGGTGTGAAAGATTCATAACTAGAGTTGTATTATGTTATTTCTCCTTATTATAGGTTCAAATTATAGGAATTAGAATATGCTTTGTACGATTACCACCTAGTCTATCACTTATTCTTAATGGAAGAGAGATCTTTTTTAGATGTCATATAGTAAACAAATTGAAATAGAGATACTAAAATAGAATATATGAATCCTAAAAAATTAATAGTAGCTAATGAAATAGGGTGGAAAATATACAAACCCTAAGAGCATTTAGGATTAGGGTTTTTAAATTTAGGGTTTCTTTTCAATAATTTATATTTTATATAAATAAATTGAAACCCTAATATAAACACTGATTTAATTTAGCTAGGTTGTTTAAAAAATATTAGAAAATAATAAGTATGTATCCCTAAATTATTACATAAAAATTTAGATTAATTCAAACTAGGTTTTGAAGTAATATTTGAAGTAAGAGGGGTTCACCAAATGATTTAAACTTTTAGGGTTTAACTATGTAAATCTTATGTTTAGATTAAAGCGTTGATATGTCTAAATTAGTAAAATAATATGAAATAATTAATCACTAATTTTTTTTATGGTTTTTGACCTTATTTTATTTTATAAAAATAGTAATAAATATAATAAAATAGATATTTATCTATAAATTGAATATCATGGATGATTTATGCTTTGAAAAATTAGTTATGGATAGGTCTAAGTTTCATCGATAGTGTCTTAGGATCTATTTACTCCCTAGATAGTAGTGCCCCACTTAGATAGTAACACCATGTTCCTAAAGTGTCCTCAAAGTGGTATTATTGTTCTTATTTTCTAGAATCACCTACACTTGTGTTTTTAGGTCTTGTTTTTATGTGTAAAAAATATAGAACTTTGTGTTATGCCTAGAAAACCTAATTTAGTGTACAAACCTGAATACTCCTTTCAAATATGACATGATCAATAATTATGTGTTCTTTATTAAGATAGGATGTACATCCTCAAAACCCCACTCTAAATAAATTTTCATACATAACCATACTCAAAAGAGGGATCAAGATCAATGTAGTTCTCCCACTTAGTGTTTGATGAAAGTGCAAGTGAATGCTAGGATGAGAATGGGCTTGTATGCTTTGAATGTGCTTTAGCTTTGAAATATTTTATATCTAGGTTTAGGGATATTTTCTATGGTATTATGTATAATTAGGTAAAAATAGGTATCAAATACCCTAATTTTTCTCAATTTGTCTTTTGTTTGAATTGGATTTTGCATCTATTTTACATCTAATGAATAAATGTCAAATAGACTTGTATTTATATAGATCTGTAGCTTGTGAAAATAATAAAATGTGATTAGGTTCACTTAGTATGGTATTTTTTTTGAAAAATTATCATTTTATGAGAATTATGGTAAAGGATAATAACACCCATTTGGGGCCACTAGCACTATGTGGTTCTAGTGTTACAAATGTGGCAGTAATGTTCACCAAGTAGAATGTTGGGAAAATTAAGTTGGGCTATGAGAAATATATCTAGGGATTGTGTTTTTTTATTGTAACTATTTATGGTCTATATAATTACTAAAAAATTGTGGCAAAGGCTCTAGGATAGGTCTAGGGTTAAGCTAGGAATAGGCTAACTCAAACAATACTCTTAGCATCCAAATACCACTTTTAAGTGATTACATAAATCTTTCAAAGCCTTGATATTATAACCATATATAAAAACATGAGTAACAATATATTATATCTTTATTTATCCCATAATGATCCTTCTTCAATGTATATACCCAACATTCTTTACCCTTTACCTCAAAACCTTGTGGTTTCCTTGCTTATACTTCTTCAATTAATAAATTTAAGAATGCAATTTTAACATCCATTTGATAAAATTTATATCCATTATGTTCATATAAAATAATCAATAGTATTATAATATGTTTAAGTTCCAAAGGTGTATAGTTTTACTCATATTCAACCCCATAGGTTTCTGTAAATACTTTTACAAGTCTAACTTCTAGCTTGTTAAATATAAAATTACTCTTGAATTTGGTTTTGTAGATCAAATTGGTTACAATGACATAATTATTTAGTGGAGGATGAAAAATTTAACATGTATATATTGTAAATAATATGACTGAGAGTGGGTGAATTATATTTAAAAAAAACATTCAATTTCACATAACCTTACTTCAACCATTTTATCAAGCGTGTACATCTTAGCAAGCACAAGCATCAAAACATAAGAGCATGAAACACATGAACATACCATATACATGAGAAAAATTATATGGTAAGACCCACTTATGAAGAAAATTGACTATAGTATTATAATACAAACATAAATCTTTAGTGAAGCACCAACTCTACATGGAGTACCAACCCCAACTAGTTATGTACCAACTAAGTTAGGATTTTGGCAAGCACTCACTTGCAAGGAATCACAAACCCCATAGATGAATCAAAGACAACTCATCCACATAATTATTTTATCACATTCATAAAGCCTTATTTAATATATAATATATGATGATATGTTCCTTTATCTCTTCTCTCACTTTAGTCCCTCTCAAACTTACCTTCAACCTTCTTCATTCAACTAGCCCTCTTCATGGCTTGATTAGGTCTTATAAACTTGATATTCATATGAAAAAATCTTTTATACATTCATGAAACTTATCTAATGGTCCACATGACCTCTTTATACTAAAAATTGATCTATATCATTCTCTTATCCTCCTCTGTTCTCACTCTCTAAGCATACACATAATAAGCCTAAACTACCTTGCTTTTATACAAGTGATTTGATTATATAATTTATAGGTTAGATACACATTTTAAAAAATTATAAAATCCATGAATATGTTAAATAATATTAAAATAACATTCCTTATCCATGAATCAATCACTATAATAGGTCTACCATACATCAATTAACACTTACTCATCTTTTAGTTTTATAGAGACCTAATAGGCCTTCTTAACAACATGTTGCCCTTTAATATCTTTGAATCATATCCAAACACATAACACAAAATTAACACATCATAAAAAACTAAAATAGACCTTATAAACCTTAACTTTATGTCTATAACACCTTTTATGTCCAACTACCACTTAAACCTTTTATCAAATCATTGTATATAAAAGGCCTACGCATATACAAAAAATCTATCTTCAAAAATTGAGGAATATACTCAATTTTGAAAAAAAATCATGGAAAAAAAAAATATTCAAAAACATCATGACCTTAGGGTCATCAAAAAATTCATTTGATTCTTCAACTCAATGTAAATAGGCTCAAACACTTCTCTACAAGATGTTCACTCAAAACTTTCAACTCACTCCAAAACATTATCAAGGAAACATGAAGATATGACACAAGATTGAAAATATTCAAGTTTGATACATGAAAAGGATATTATAACACATTAAAGTATCATTAATCAATCATATCATGAGATATAATGAAAACTATTGGTCTTACAAACTAATCTTATGACCTTCTCTCTCATAGAATCTACATAGTCAAATAAGCCATTTTTGGTTTCAATGTTTGAACATCTTACTAAAACTTACATGATTATATAAATCATAGATACATAATTCAATACCAAAAAAACATCATAATTCATTTAAATGTATCACTCTTACATGAAAACACATCAAGAAACATCTTTTCACTTCTACCTAATTTTCTTACAATCTACACAACTAGATCTATTCGGTGACTGCCCAACTTGGATCAACAAATTTTCATACTTTTTATATATATATATATATATATATATATATATATATATATATAACCTATCCATAAATATGAATTAACAACAACTAAAAGTCTCACACTTTGTTCTCCATCTACTTATCAACTTTTACTCAGTTAACTCTATCTTTTATATCAAATTTTAAAAAGATAAGCACTTTTATGTAGGGTCTATTCACTCATCTGAGAACCCAATCACACATGGAGATTATAGGGAGAGTTTAATTAAACTTCCAATCACTTTTTTAACCATAAAAATCCATTATGATATCTTTAGAACAAGATCTTTAATATCAGGCCATAATTAGGGTTTTATGAGGGTTTATACCATCTTCTAGTCTTAACGATCATTCATAAAATTTAACTCCTCTTTCTAGAAACCAATGCTTTGAAATTTTAGATATAACCATTACAAATATACCATGAAAAACATAGTATCTCATGCAGAAGATGATCATGCCAATGAGCACTAAGAAAACCTTCTTAGGTAGATAACTCTTGATTTTGTCCACTCGAGAAACCTTGAAATATATTTTCAAGGCTTTTATTACAAACCCAGACCTAACACTTCATTCACATACTAAAAAAAACTTGACTCACCTTTGTCAATGTTCACCTTTTTACTCATGCCATAGAAATTGATCTTGTTACCTCATCTGATCACCATCATTTTTTTGCTTTCTAAGCCTTGAACTACAAGTCTTATTAGGCCTTAAATATGAACTTATAGCCACTTTTTATTCTTTAACTTCAAATTATATCATGTTTTAATGTCTCTTGTATATGCTCAATAAACCTCATACAATCATTATTATTTGGATATTCAATAGAAATTCTTTGAAAGTATTTACATATCTTTAGAGCTCAACTATAACATATTAAGAACTATGCACATAAATCTTTAGAGTTGACATTTTAATCATTTTCAAGGCCCCAAAAACCTCATGTACAAAATAAAAAAACCTCTCTAATGCTCAAAAATTTTCTAGTGTTCTTCAGAGCTTTCTCATCTTTGTAGCTCACTCAAAGCATCTTTGGAACTACTTACACAAATCTTTAGAGTAAACTAATTCTTATTCAGAGTTTGTTCATTTAATCATAACAACTAAAAATTCTATATAACAAGGTATATATAAATCATTACAAGATTATTTACACTTTCTAAACTAACTTGTACTCACTTATGTTGCTTCTTAATGATTTCACTCAAGCTAACATTAGAACATTCTTCAAATAGTATTCTTTCATCACAACAACACTCACTATGTGCTTTTCCAACAACACTCACTATGTGAAAAGTAGATGAGGGATATTCTCATAAAACTCAAAGAGTATGAGAACAACCTAACAGAACTCATAAAGGAAAGCAGAATAAAGATGGAGGAGGTAACCTCTAGCATTTGTGCTACTGCTGTAAACATTGGAAAAAGAGCAAATGAGGAAATCAAAACTTTGGAGGGGCCTAGCAAGAGAACTAGACAAAGCTCAAGAAAGAAAGCAATGTAAGAGGGATCTACCCAGGTGGCTACTGCCATCTAGGACACTGTTGTGAAAGGTAAGGAAGTAGTGAAGATGATATTGGAACTAGAAGAATAGTTCCTAGTTCTTTTAGTTGGTTTTGCTAGTTGGTTGTGTTTTTTGGTCTTGGTACCTGGTTTTTTGAACTTTTACTATGGAGTTTCCAGGTCTCTGTAAAACTTGGGGGCTATCTTTGGATGTTCGTTGTTAGCTTTTGGTCTTTCTATCTTAGTTTTGTTACTTTAGTGAAGTAGGCTTTAGGCTTGCCTGTGGACGTTTTTGTTTTATCTTTTGCCTTTTGTTCAGGGTTTTGGGGTCCCTTCAAAACCTATTTTTACCTTAATCTAAAACACTCACTATGTTGATAACTAGAACCCATCATACACTTACCTCAAGGCTAAATTGACCAAGCATATTGAATATAACCTTTGACATCAATGAAAGAACCATGCATCTTTATAATAACCTTTGACATCACTAACAACATTAAATACCAAAGCTCAATATTCAAAGAAAATACACAACATACTTTCCATTAATCAATGATAATGTTAAAAAACATCATTATTCTCAATTGAATCCATATATAATTTCATAGAATCATCCCATTGCTTCTTTTAACTATCTTTTACATAACTTCTACATTCACTAGCCATAAATGATAATAAAAACATGGAATTTTCATCAAAAACATCAAAAAATAATTTAAATTAATATTTTTAAGCCTTATGATCCTCCTATCATATTTATAATTTCACATTTGAATATCTAGATGTGGATTCAAAAAATGCTTATGCATTATTAGAGTTCAAAAAAATGCATAATTCGTCTCTCACAAAGATCTAATATTATTTTCTATTGAACTAGAAACACATGTATGAAATTCTAAGCCCTAAAAATAAAAATAAAGAGTCTTCCCCATTCACTTATTACATATTTATATATATTATTAGAATAAGCATACAACTCATTTTTAAAAATATAATATAATACTTAAAAATAATTATGGATTTACTACTAGGGTTATAAAACTTGTAAGATTTGTTTTCATCACTATAGCCTATGAAAATATGAGGAACAATCTTTGGATATAATTTTTTGTCTTCTCATCTACAACATGTACATAATATAAACAACTAAATACCTTTATATGAACAACAATTGGTTTTCTTCCATACAAAGGTTAATAAGGTGTTTTGACTTTGAGTGTCATTATAGGACTCTTGTTAATGATTTGGATTTATATTTTCAATACTTCAATGCAAACACACATTTCCATGTTATTATTATCCAACATAGTCCTTTCTAAATCTATGATGGATGTATTTTTTCTTCTAGATAAACCATTATATTGTGGTGTGTATAGAGTTGTTAGTGGCATTTTAATTCAATGTTAAGAAAAAAAGTCATAAAATTCATTATAACAAAATTAACCTCCTCTTTATAAAATTAAAGACTTGATGGAATGTCCACATTATTTCTATGCCAAATATTTCAAAGTTTTAAAATATGAAAAATATCCAGTCTTTTTTCTTAGAAAAGAAATCCACATAAACCTTGTAGAGTAATATATGAAGGAAATTAAATATAAATTCTTACCAATACTTATACAAGACACATATCCACACAAATATTAATGAAGAATCTCCAAAGGTGTTATTTATTTCCATTTTAAGAAAGGTAAAGAATCCATCTGGTGTTTTCCAATAATACATTACTTGAATGCACCTTATGTTTTGAAATCTAGGTTGGTATGATCTCTTACCATGTATTTTATGCCAATAATATTATTTTTTAAAAATTGATGTGACCTTATCTTTAATGCCACAACATGTTAGCATCCTCAATGTTATATAAACTAATAATTTCCTTCATAATATTTAACCTTAATAGAAACATCCTATTTTTTTCATATAATATTTTCTAATCAATCTATTTCTATATATCTTTAAAAAAAAAGAACAAAAACCATCATAAAAAAGTAGTTTGAAACCCTTTTATACTAATTGACTAACAATAATAAGGTTATGATTTAAATTTAGATAAAAATAAACATCCTTTATTCCACCATTATATATACTTGTGGTTATTTTAACGAAACCATTTCTTTCCATTTATATGTACTTTTAATCACAAAATTACAATTGGGTTTTGAATGAATTTTCTAACTTGATGAAACCAACTTTATGACTTATGATGTGATTTGAACAAACTAAATTAATAGACCACAAATTAGTTTATTCCTCTATTCCCAAATTTCATGTGAGATAATAATTTGAGTGTTCTTGAACATCACTTTATTGAGCTTAGAATGCCCTTTTTCTACCCTTTCTATTATCTTGATTCTTAACTATAAGTATCTGACTATCTTTTATCATGTGTCCTAGTTTTTTACAATAATAACAAGCAAATTATTTTTTTATTTTACTTGTGAAGTTAAATTTAGAATTTTCATTGGAATTTAAGTTATTTAAACTCCTTTTATTCCTATTTTTATTTTTCTTTATGGTATATAAAATATTTTCTTTGGTTTTTATAGTTTGTTCTTGATCTCTTGTGTATAGTTTCATCTTATCATCATGGGATAAAAAAGCCTACCAATTCACCAACACTAATAATTTTCATGTACTTAAAATCATCAAGAGTGATCATAACATGTATCCAATTTTGACTTAAAGATCTAAAAATTTTACATACTCTATAACTATCTTTAATAGTTTCTCGATAAACCCTCATTCTATTCGCTAATTAATTTACCCTTGTGCAATATTCTCCAACTCCATTATCTAACATTCATAGATTCTCAAAATTCATTTTAAGAGTTTAGAGTTTTAATTATGTTACCTTGGTATATCCTTAATATTAATTTTTAAATGTATTTCATGCCTTAAAGATATTATTGAATCTTTAAATTATTGGATAAACATTTGGGTATATTGCAATCAAAAGATATAAGTAAGTTTGTGCGTACACCTTTTCCTCATCATTTTTTGTTATTTTATGATCTTGTGTGAAGGTTTTCCAATATTGAGAGGTGTGAACCCATGGATAAAATTATCCTAAAATAATTTTTGTAGACTAATAATTTGACTTAAGATAGGATGGTTAATATCATGTTAGATCCAAAATGAAATCAAATTGAAAAAACACACTAACTAGCATAAAATCTATAGGCCTAGTGACTAGGGGGAGATTGGTGAGGAAAAAATATTTATAAATGGAAATAAATAAGAAATATGAACATAAAACACAAATTTATTACCAAATCCTTGATTGCTTCAAAAGGCTCCTTCATTAGCTTGCTTAGATTGTGCTTTAAGAGATCTTTGTCAATGGAGTGTGGCTACCTTCATATCGTCTTGTCACCTTTGTCTTATGATGGATATGGCTCAATATTTTGGAATAGTAAAACTACATCAATATGGGGTTTGAATCTATTTGGGCAAGGAAAATTTGGCTTAAAAGAGACTAAAAATAAATAGGCAAGGCCTCTTATTTATAAATTTCACAAAATGACCAAAATAAACCCGAATTATCCATCTCAAGATGAAGATGTGTGGCTAAGAATCCATTCAATTTTGGATTCCAAATTCAATAAATTCATTCACAAATATTTAGGATAGAGAGGCATGGAAGGCATTAATGAGGCATGGGAAGGCTTGATCTTGATATATTATGCATTTATGGCCTAGGGATGTCTCCAAGAAATGATGTCATTTGATGATGTATTTATTTAATATAAATTTCCAAAAAGAAATATCTCAAAAAATTCCATGGAAAATTAACTTAAGCTCTTGATTCAAATTAATTAACTTTAAACATGATTAGTCAACTTTGGTCCAAATTTTGGCAATTTGTGCATAAATTTATCAAATTACTCAGAATGTCATATTATTATCTTGAAATTTGACTAGATTTGAATTAGGATGTGATGTTATATGTGTTGGATAAATTATCCCATTTAGGATGTTTTCAATATAAAATAATAAAGGTACACATCTTGTGCAAGAAATTTGGTATGAAAGAGAAATCTAGAGCACCCAAGTGTGAAAATATCATTTTGACTCAAGATGATTTGATCAAATTTATCTATCTCATAAATTAAATTTCCTCATTTAATGATACTATAGCCAAAATTGACACTTGTATATGACAAGTTCAAAGATTTTAATACATTTTAGTGTTTTAGGCCAAAATGTGATGCTTTAATAGAAATTTGCCAAAAGCCTAGTTAGAGGTTATTTGTGGCCACTTTTACATGTCTATTGTTTACCCCTATTTTGGAAGGCATTATAAGTTATAGGCATATAAAAATATTCTCAAATAATGAAAATGTTTGGTATGCCTAAAAATTCAATGGAAATGGATGAACTCTATAATTCCCCCTTAAGGGAATGGTTGGCACAAGTAGGTCAGCAAACGATCCCTTGAAAAAAAGAAGAGAAATGAGGAGACCAAATAATGAAGATGATGTGGTGAGAACACAATGAGTTTTAAAAAGTAATCAAAATCAATGAGAATGCAAGTGAGATGGTGAAAAATGGTTTTCCTAAAGGCAATTATAAGCATTATACCTTGATAGTGGCAACATGGTATGATAACACAATGATTTTCCCAAAGGTAGTTATAATCATTAAGACTATGGAGATACCCCAGTTAGGATAGATAAACAAGATAAAAAAATGCCCATTTTTTGGAAAAAGAAAGTAAATTTTGTGAGAACACAATGATTTGCCTAAAGATGGTTAGAAGCATTGAGAAATGTAAGTGGGATAGTGTACAATGATTTATCCATAGGTGGTTATAATCATTGGACCCTAATTATGGAAAACAAGATTATTTGGTTGATGATGAAAAATATAATGAGGGTAACTTGATATAAAGGATAAAGATGAACTAGGATAACTTATTAGTAGGAAGATGATCATTTGAACTAGGAAAGGTTGAACTTTTGTTGTTGTTTAATTACTCTATTTGGGATATGATTGGGATGTCACTAATTTTGATACTGATGAGATGTTGATGTTTCCATTGTTTATTACACTTTTGGAAGTAATTTTTTGTTGAAGCATTGTATGGTAGGCATCATGATAGAACATCATAAGGACTAGGCTGAAATATGCATAAAGACTAACTCCCATAATCCAATATTCAAGGGAAAATAATGCATCAATGATAAAAATCATGATGATAATGTAAACATATTAATATGGATGGATTCAAGTATGAATCCATAAGGAATCACCCAATGAATGCACATAGACATAATCAAGGAAACATTGATGAAAGCAAACAAATAGGCACATAAATAATAAACAAATAAGTAACCAACCAAAGAAAAAAACAAATAATAGTTAGTTCTAACGATTAGTACAAATAACATGACTTAAATCAATGAGATGAACATTGCCCTAGAAAAATAGTTGACAACTTAGAAAATAAACATGATGGGGGAATAAAATAAAAGGAAGGGGTGTCTGAGCTATCTCCATATGCACTAGGCAAGTGGACACTACCTACATAATTACATGGATGTAATATCCATCAAAAAATTTAAGCCAAATTTATTTCTCCTTGGAAATGGGAAGAAAAATGATAACTGATGAAAAATAAACATGGTGGATGTAATAGAAGAATAGGAATGGTCTTAAAAAATAGCAAGCACATGGGATAAAAGGCCAAAGATTATGGGGAAACTAAGGAACAACTAATTTGATTGTGACTTAGTAAGGGTTCCCAAAATCTTTATGGTAAATAAGTGGTTAATGTTTTTGGTTTTTCTAAATGATTTTATAAATGTTTTTTGAAAATTTTATAGGTATCTCCACTCAATCTATAATGATGAGATATTAAAGGGTTGAAGCTCACAAAATGGTGAGAATGTGGCTTAGGTTTCTCATAAAATGGTGAGATAATGTCTTAGGTTACTCACAAAATGTTAGGATCATGGTGGAAAGGGTGAGTAAGCTGACATCAATAAGTATCGAATGTTACCTATCTGTAGTTTTGCCTTACAATGGAGGAATTTGACTAGTGTATTATCCAACTCAAAATATAAGTACAATTGGTATAAAGGCATATTATGACATAGGAAAGGGCTATTTGGTATCGTCAAGGCATAATAAACAAATGTTACCCCTAGTTTACCCATAGGTGGTTATAACTAAGATTAAATGACAAAGGTCAGTGATACTAATTTGCCCATAGGTGGTTATAATTAGTAAAAAGATCAGTGAGATATTTATTTACCCATAGGTGGTTATAATCAGTCATACTTGGTATAGATAATATAAAAATAAATGAAGGATTCAATTGCTAAACTATTGTCTTACTGCTCTAAAATACTTCCTCTATTTGGAATGCTAGAAATACCTACTAAAATTGAATCTGAAACCTCTTGCTAAAAGTGTCTCTAGAACTAAATGGAATGGAACCAAGATCATAAGGATAGGTAGCGAGGGAGAAAACAACTTGGTTGATTAGAAGGTATAGTAAAATGGATATGTGATAGGAAAAATTGATAGGTTGGCAGGATGATAGGATGATAAAATGGTATAGTACAAATAAGATTGATAAAATGATATAACTTAAAATGGTCATTATAGACAATACACCAAGTCAATTATAGTACCACTTAAGGTGAATAATGTTCATTAGATCATCAATTTCATGTCTATCTATTGTGGAAATCCTATATGCCCCTATTCCATAGTTTGCAGTAATGAGGAAAGGACCAACGTAGTTGGGTTTGAACTTACCTTTCTATTTATTCTTAGTCATGGCATTATACTGGTTCTATTTAAGGATAAGATCACTAAGTTTAAATTATCTATGATTCACACACCGATTTTAGTGGTCTCAATGTTAGTTTTGATAGGTTTGGATATTATTCATTGCATCTATGCATTTCTCATCAATTAGTTCTAGTTCTTGTAGGTTAACTAATCGATAGTCATTGTCATATAGGACATGTTTGAAAGAGATGTGTAGAGAAGGAAACTAAACCTCAATAGGAAGAATGTCCTCAATACCATAAAAATTAGAATATAGAGTGGCTCCTGTGGTTGTATGGTGATTGGTGTGGTATGCCCAAAGGGCATGAAATATCTGAAGATGTCAATCATGACCGGCATCATTGACGATGTTTTTAAGAATGTTAATAATGATTTTATTTGATCATTCAGCCTAGCCATTACCTTGAGGGTAAAATGCCATAAAAAAGTGTTGTGTGATGTTATATTCAATACATATCTTTTTGACATACTTGTTCTTAAATGATCTTCCATTATTAGATATAATATTAGAAGGGATACCGTAGTGTCAAATGAGATGGTTGAAGATGAACTTAGAAATTTGTTTCATAGTTACGTGAGCGATATAGCTTTAACCCACTTAGTGAAATATTTCGTCATGGTAAGGATATGTTTATGGCCATTGGATGAGGTAGGATTGATCTTCCTAATGAGGTCTAGGTCCCATGTAGTAAATGGCCATAGTGTCAACATTGTTTTTAAAGTCTTAGCTAGGGAATGAATTAGATTAACATGCTATTGATAGTTATCATATTTATTTACATATGTAACTACATCTTCATTTATCATGGGAAAATAATAACAAGTATGCAAGAGATTTTTAGATAGGACTTCCCTATTATGTGGGCGCCACATACTCCTTTATGAACTTCTTATAATATTAGTGTATATTTTGATGAAGTTAAATAATGAATCAGAGTTCCATCAAAACTACAATAATAAAGGGTTAATCCATGTAAGGTATAATGATTGGTTTGGTGGATGAAGGATTTTGATTGTTTTTGTGATAATTTGGGTGGTATAATTTAGTCATGGAGGTAGTTGTAAAGGTTTGAATACTAGATAGGGTTAGGACCAATAATATCACAAATCATCATGATGGTTTAAGGTTCATGAGATGGTGCTAAAAAGTTATTAACAAAGAATTGATACTATTTATCCATGTTTGTTTGTTGAATCAGATATCTAATATTGGCCATAGCATCCACATTTATATTATTTGCCCTTGGTATGTGCTCAAATTAGATGTCAGTAATTTACTACTTAAGAGTGTCAACCATGGCCTTATTGGAACCAACTTGTCATCTTTGATTTGAAAGTGGTCTATAGCCAAATTGATTATTAACTAAGAATCACCATAAACCTTGAGATGAGATATCTTCCATTGTATCACTTATAAAGTCTTGCAATAAGTACTTCACATTTGACCATGTTGTTGGTATAAGTAAAGTTGATCCTAAATGATATAGGGAATATATCCGCTTATGGTGTAATGAATAAAAATCTTGCTCCTGATCCATGTGTTATGAATGATCCATAAAAATAAAACTTCTAGTGATGTTCTTCAAGAGGTGTGTTAATGATGGTCATTATGGATTCATCAAGAAATTTTAATGTTAATGGATATTTATCAACAAGGGGTGCTTCAACAAGCTAATTTTCAAGAACTTGCACCTTAATGGATTTTTGGTTGACATACTTGATGTCAAAATCACTTATAATCATGATAATTTTGGCCATGAAACCTTGTAAATCTATTTTAGATAGTATATACTTGAGAAGATCTACATTGTAAATAACCATGGTCTTAGTGTTTAACATGTAATGGCATAGTTTCTGAGCTATGAAAACCATAGCTGAACATGATTTTTCTATGGTCATATAATTATGTACATATGTGACCAGTGTATAGATTAAATAGTGTACAACATGCTCCTTTCCATTATCATCATGCTGAGCTAAAAGTTCCCCCAACACATTATCAATAACAAATAGATACAACAAGAATGCCTTTCCTAGCATATGAGGCAACATAATAGGTGTATTCACTAGATAATCCTTTAACTACTAAAAACCTATCTGGTAGTGCTCATCCTAATGAAATATGAATCCTTTCTTTATAATATGTGTAAAAGGATGGCATTTTTTTATCTAAATGAGACATGAAGCATTGGATAGACTAGATATTTCCCTAAAAACTATGCATCTACTTCAAATTATTCGATGGTGGCATCTTTTTTATGGCTTGGAATTTAGATGGATTGACTTTAATGCTTTGATGACACATAATCGAGCCAATTAATTTTATTGATGTGAATCCAAAGACACACTTCTTAGGATTAAGTTTGAGTTTTTACTCATGTAGTCTTTCAAATATTTTACGTAGTACTAATAGGTGATCAACCTGGTCTTTGATTTGCCAAAAATATCATTGACATAATATTCAATAATGTCATGCATCATGTCATGAAATATGATAGTCATGACTCTTTGATAGGTGGCCCCTACATTTTTAAGACCAAAAAACATAACTTGATAAAAAAATGCTAATTATAGAGTGGTGAATGTTGTCTTATGTTAGTTTTCTAGTGTTATCTTGATTTGGTTGTACCCTAAAAATCCATCCATCAATGAAAGCATCTCATAACCCATTATGGAGTCAACTATCATGTCAATTTTTGGTGATGGAAAGTCATCCTTAGGTAAATCTTTATTTATATCATGTAAATCAAAATAGAATTTAATTCATTATAGAATTTTGTTAATTGGCATAACATTAGAGATCCACTCTGAATAGTTGATTGACCAAATACATCTTGCTTCTAACATTTTTTCCAACTCTTTCTTCACTAATACAAAAATTCAAGGATGCCTCTTGAAAAACTTATATTTTACTGGTTTGGCATTAGTATTGACCATAAGATGGTGAAAAACTAAGGTGGGTTCCAAACTTGGCATGTCATAATATGCACATGCAAATATATCTACAAATTCCCTAAAAAGGGCTATAAGGACTTCATTCTCCTTCTCAATAAATAATGCACCTAGCTTGATCCATTTTGGGTCATCTAGGGATCGAATGTTGACCTCTATTATGTCTTCTACTAGAAAGGTTGAACCATCTTCAAGGATAGTGGGAAATTATATAAATTGGTTGGAAGCATTGGATTCCTCTGTAAGGATTGGTTCCTTGAGTTCCCCTAGGCATGATGAATTAGAGCCCCCTAATGGGAGTTTTATCTAGGTAAAAAAATTGTTGGAAACTCTTGAAGTATTTGATCAAAAGCTCATTGTTCTTCAAAACTAAAATTAGACTCATAGATAAGTTTATTGTTGGTGGTCTCCTAGGTTATGTATGAAGAAGGATGAACACCCCCATCAAATGGTGCCTGAAATAGGTTTTCACCTCTATTTACTTTTTTCCTAGTTAAAAGGTGCCTCAAAGAGGTTTTCACTTTGGGACCTTAATGTTTTAATTATTTTATTTTAGCTAAGGGTGTTTACCCACCTTCCAAAATAGGCTTTAGGATCCAACTTGTTTGATAATCTTGATTTATGGTCCCTGAACGAAACATTATTTCTAAGGCTAAAAAAATCATAGAAAGCCTCATCATTTTGGAACTCATCAATTATCACTTTGGACTCTTATTGGTCCCAATCTATCAGCTAGGGATAACAAAATGGTAGTAGGTTATGGTGAATTACTAGTTTAAGGGTATAAATGGAATGAGTATTAAATAGGTTGGTCTTGTCTAGGTTGTCAAAAAGGTTATGATCAGACTCTGCTTCACTATCCACATCCTCATCACTAGTCGATGATGATGGAACATGAGTAAAGTATATGGGGTCACTCCTCGCTAGTTTAAATCCATGTATATAAGGTCTTTTAAATTTGGTCATGGATATTGGTTTGAGTACTCTTTGTTGTTTTGGTTTAAGGCCTCTTCCTTCATAGTCTTCATTCTTCATGATCCTATTGGGAATAGGATACTTTGCATTTTCATAATAATCAGTTTGCTTGTCATTGTATAAATAGGATTCATCTCCCTCAATAAGGTCTTGCTCTAAGCTAGATATTGGTATAAACATGATAGGTCCTTTACCTTTTCCCTTTTATTTCCATTCTAGATGAAGTGGCTTGGATTCAGGTCTTCCAAAGGACTTTGGGTTCTATGGAAGGTTTGTGATATGGAAGGTATCATGGGTTAAATACTCTCTTAAGCCATAGGATGAGATGGTGTAATGATTAGACATCTCAAGAGGTGACATGTGAGAAAGGGAATCAAGAGTATTAGGATAAATTTAGTTTTCCTCTAGTGAATCAAGGAATATTACCTTTCCCTTATCTTTCTTAGCTACTGGATTCATGCCCAAATGGTAGTCATAACTCTTGAACTCAGCCTCTAGGTGTTTACAGAACCTGTATGGATGAAAATATCCTAGTATACAAACTTCCATCCCTGAATGGGAGAACTTGATACATTGGTACAACATAAATGGGATTGCATGGATTTAATGTAACCAAGGTCTTTCTAAAAGCATATTGTATGAAAAATCAAGATCTAGCACATGGTAAAGTGTATCATGGGTCAAGGGCCCAAGGATAAATGGTAAATAGATGGTGCCTTATGATTCTTATTCCTTATTATCATAGGATTTTATGGTTATGGTCTTTGCTTGAAGATCTACCATAGTGTACCTAAGAAGGTTGATGATCTTTAGATACATTATGTTTAGATGTGATCTAGTATATATAGGTACACATTTCACTTTGTGCTACTTTATGCAAACTTTAATGTATAATGGATTATTATGCAGTGGGCTAAGGGATGAAATATCACTTTGGTTGAAAGTGACTTTGTTGGGCTAGAGCTAGGTGTCCAACTAATTCTTGGAGTTTGGTAGGGGATATGTCACTTCAAATAGTGAATTGGCAAAGGAACTTGCTCAAAATATCCTTTTGTATTGTTGAAGTATGCAACAAATCTAAAATGGAGATTTATGTTGGTATCTTTTTCAATTATTCCAAAATGTCAAACATATTCTCTTGGTTAGTGTTAAATGGCATATTACAAGGTTGAATGACCAGTTGGGTGATGGACAAAGTGGTGGATGGTTATGGGCCTAGGATGGTAATCTTTGACCTCTGAGTTATGATTGCATAATCATGATTAAACATAAGACCATGATTGATAACAAATACTAGTGATGGTGGGGGGTCAGATAGGATAAGTCTTAGTTTATAGTGCACTTATGTGTGGTCATAATGCAATGATGAGTTATCAGTGTAGGGTCCAAAATTAGTAATCCCTACTTGTTGGTATGCTTATATGTAGTTATAGGTCAAGGAAGGATTATCAAAGTGAATTGGTAGATTGGAATTATTTAGAAGAGGTCATGATGGATTGGTATTTAGTCTTAGATTGATGGATATGGTGTTAATGTGACCTCCTACAATATGGCCTACAACTCTATTGAAGTCTTGTACAACTGCATGGTAGGTTTGTTGGTTGTTGTCATTCTGACATTGGTTCTATCCATTATTTAGATGATTTTAGTTCTATAATTGGTTATTCTATTAATTTTTTGACTCTATTGGTTTGAATTTGGTTGTTGAAACTATTGTTCTTAGTGTTGCACTAGTCATTGTTGTTATTGTTGTTTTAGATTAAGGTAAAAATAGGTTTTGAAGGGGCCCCAAAACCCTGAACAAAATGAGAAAGATAGAGTAGTAATGACCATAGGTAGAACCTTAAACCTACTTCATCAAAGTAAAAAACTAGGAAAGTAAAGACCTTAAGATAGCAAACAGAAGACCAAAGATATACCCCAGTTTTATAGAGACCTGGAAACTCCAGAGTTAAAAAAGTTCAAAAACCCAAATACCAAGACCAGATATCATAGCCAACTAGTAAAACCAACAATAAGAACTAGGAACTATTTTTCTAGTTCCAATATCATCTTCACTGCTTCCTTGCCTTTCACAACAGTGTCTTGGATAACAACAGTCGCCTGCATTGAACCCTCTTGCATTGATTTCCTTCTTGAGCTTTGTCTAGTTCTCTTGCTAGAACCCTCCAAAGTTTTGATTTCCTCATTTTCTCTCTTTCCAATGTTTACAATAGTAGCACAAATGTTAGAGGTAACCTCCTCCATCTTTGTTCTACTTTGCTTTATAAGTTCCCTTAGGTTGTTCTCATAATCTTTGAGTTTTATGGGAATATCACTCATCTATTTTTCTATGTTGTTGATTTTTTTCCACACTACCTCCTATTTACCCTCCATAATTTCTATTTTCCTATTGATTTCCATTATCTCCTTATACGTCCATAGATCCAATTGAAGAGTGGCGTTAGCTTTGCAATTGGCCAATCTAGTAGGTGAGTTCCTTTCATCATTCTACCTTTTGTCGCTCTAGTCTTATATGTTCTTTTTAGGACTGCTTCCACATTCTTCAATATAGTCCTCTGTTATTGTTATTATTATTGTTATTACTATGGTTATTGGTTGTTATGTTGGGGAAGGGGTTTTGATAGATTATAAGGGATTGATTAGAAGTTGAAGCACCACCATCTAATTTTATCTCCCCATTCTCAAACATATTCTAAATCAAAATTTTAATTTTTACACAATGGATAAAATTATGCCCATTAACCTAATAATATTTATAGAATTAATTTTGGTGGTACCAATCAGGATAAGGGATGCCCTAAAGATAATGTTTCAGTATAGGCCAACTAATCAAATTAATGATAGAGATATTATGAAACATAGATTTAATAAGCTCTCCAAGGTCACTATATAATTATTAGGTGTTATTCACCTAGGAAGAGGAGCTTGCAGTGGTAAAGATTACTACATTTGTTATGCAGGCATGGGGTATTACACTTAGTGCATTTACTAAAAGGGTTGCATATTAGGAGTAATTTGAATATGTTGCATGGGTTGAATAGATGGAGTTTTCAAAATTTGGACATGTCTCAACTCTGTTACTCCATTTCCAACAATTTTTTTGTTGTGGTTGAATTACCTTAGTCTATCATTATTATTGGCCTGTGCTAGTTGTGATGCTTACACTAGGACTTGATGTTGGTTTTGGCCATTTCCTAGATTGGTACCTTGATTATGATTAGATAAAATAAGCTTGATGATCCCTTTTTTTATAAAGGCTAGCTTTATTAAAAAACCCTTTTCGATGATCTCCTTAAAGGTATGCACACACTGTAGTTCTAGATGATATGATATATCACTATGTAATTTTTTAGTAAATATAATGGCTAATTGTTTATTTGGTAAACTATGGGTGAATCTAATTTCAAGGGATCTCCATCACTATAGATAACTTTAAAAATTCTTTCCAACCTTTTTCTTAGCTTGTATCAAGGCAACCAAAGTAATGTCATGTTTGAGATTGTATGAAAAGTGATAAACAAACTTATCTAAAAGATCATCAAAATAAGCTATTGAATTATCTCATAACATAAAAAACCACTCCAAGGCTTGTCTTTATAGACTTATTAGGAACTAGTAAAAAAAGGTTTATGTTTCTCTATGCCGTTAGTTGGCATGCAACAAAGAACTCTATCAAATGAGCCTTGGGGTCACCTTTCTCCTTGTATTTGTAAAATTTTGGTGGTTCATATCTTGGAGGAAATGGTATTTGAAATTATTCCATGTTAAATGTATAAAAATGTCATCTAATTAAAACTTTTTATTATATTTCCTAGCTTGGATGGTAGCAATTACATCCTTCTTCTATTATATTTCGTAGGCTAGGAAACTACACAGAGTATTGGCTTGAGGTAAAACAATGGCCTCGATAGATGGTTAAACAGTCACAAGTGGATCACTTTGATCGAGGTATGATGAATGTATTTTTTGGGGTATATTAGTTTGGTTTGGGAATAGACCAAGAATATCCATGCATGGATTAGGGTTTATTTGTTGAAATTGTACATACTATGGTTGAATAATATTTTGGTTTAGATCAGGTAGATAGATCTAAGTTTCAAGATTTTGAGTCTGGTATAGAGGGATAAGACTACATTTTACTTATTGGGGTTAAATAGGGACTTGATTTTAACTAATCAAACCTTACAACTGGGGGGGTACTTATGAAATAAGACCCTATCATTAAAATAGTGGCATATTCTACATAAAAGGTAAGGTTACCTAGTTAGTACTTGAGGAACATGGGAACCTCTAGGTTGGATGAATCCTTGTTGGGAAGTTAACACTTATGGAAGATATGACATTTTTCACTAACCAATATTCATATGTTGTTTATTAGACATCATTTGGATTTGAATTAATAAATTTGTCTACAATGAAAGAGGTATGTTCATTGCTACTTAGCAAGGTAGAACATTGGTTGTCCCCTATTGAGGTGGAAATATATTCTACCTCTATTTCATTAGTATGTTAAATTTTGCCTCCTATTTTGGAATATTACTTATTTCTTATTGAGTAAGATTAATCACATTTTTTTGTGGATGCATGGCATTAGTTGTTTGTTGACTACCTAATCTTATTAGTTGAGTACTTGAAGAAGCAACTAGTCGAGGATTAATGCTAGTAGTTAGTTGAGGTTAGGACATAGAAAATCCTACTCTTTGATTTTGAGAACCACTCATGGTGTTAATTAAAGGTATACTCACTTTTTTAATTAATTATCTATGTACTTAAACCACTTTAGTTTGGATTAGATGTTGCTTACACATTATCCCCTATGTTTTGCTCAATGTTATATGTAGAAGAAGAAGACACTTATTTGATGGTTAGCACATGAAATAAGTTATAATACAAAGTGTTTTGCATAAAGGGGTATACACTATGATTGTCTTAACTAGTAAAATCTATTATCATGCCTATAAAAGGAACTAGATCTATGAGAGGTTTATTGGACATGGTCATCTAGTTAAACTTATGCACTAAGTTTGATTACATTTGGTATGTTGTCTAAATTTATACAAAGTGATATTCCACGAGGTTTTTGCCTTTGAAAAGCATACTAGGGTCATAATATGGAATTCAGACCAGATTTAAAGGATTTATAGAAGAATCTTGTTGATTATAACTTATGTTGTGAGGCATTCTTACTAGAATTGACAAATTCTCATAAACTTAGCCCTTACTTCTAGAGCTCTAATCAAAATTTTGTCCTTGTTTTTCAACAAGTGATACTAAAAAAGATAAGGATCTTACATGGATGGTGTAGTAACATAGTAAGGTTGGTATTGAATATAGATAATACTCTATTTGTTCTTGATCCTACTCTGAGTATGGAGGCATGTTTACCAAATATTGAGTTGATGGGTCCTGGTTTTGTGCCCCTACTTGAGTGTTATAAGATGGATAAGAATTTGTCTCATAAGTAACATTATTTTCATAGGGGTATTGAACCATTTCTTCTTGTGAAACCACATTACTAACTACTATATTATACATCAGGATACTATGAGTGTAGGAATACATGTTAGGATCCATAATAAGTTCTTACATCAAAAGGAAATAGAGTTCTACAAACTCTAAAAAGGCAATGTCTAAAAAATGAAATTTGGACTTGGTCTAACTTGGTCAATAGGATGGATATGTATATTCAAAAAGGTTAATCTAATGAACTATGATAAAACAAGCTAATGTCAAGTTTCCAACGTTACATGTCTCACACAAAAAGGTCAAGTAAAAGGACCATAAATTGAAATTCTAAATTCTAGGTCAAAGTGTTTCAAATTAGTCTAATCTAAGAAAAAAAGTTGATAGATATTTTGGCCAAACATGACATCAAAGTTTAGGATCAAACAAAGCATGTGCTAGGACTTTAAGCCAAATGGAATCAAAATCTAGACTTGAAAAGATGAGATGTTTAATCTAATAGATTTGAAACACTTCTAAAATAACTAGGAATTTGACTCTTGGACATAAACTTGATCAATAAATATGAGGTATGAAATAAAATACACTTGGAGATAGTTTATTTTCTCCCAAATAATTTCACGAACCAAATTATTTTGATTGAGAAGCTAAGCAAAGGTGAACACCATAACTGTGTTAGACAAAGGCTCTCAAAGAAACATGAAATGGTTATAACATTGAAACAACTTAGAGTCTATGAAAAGAGGTCTATGAAACAAGTTTAAAATAAATTGAGTAACATAACCATGCAAAAATTATCAAAAGGTGTGGTAAAATCTTGTTCCAAAACTCTAAGGCAAAAATGATTTCAAATTATTTTTGGTAGCGTAACACTACTCTCATTAACTCAAATGATATCCACACACAATGTTTTGAAAAAATATCTAAGGCAAAAGTGTGATATCAAATAAACTTAAGACAAAAGGTGAAATATAGTGGATAGTAAAAAATGTAGCCTAGGACTCAAATTATGAGTGACACACAAGATGACTTGAGTCCTAGAAAATGATGATAATGATGTTGTGTCTAAAAATAACCCTTAATTTAAATTGGGAATTAAACTCAAGTTAAAACAATTCAAATGCAAAGTGGTGAACCCAATTTAATACATCAACCTTTAAAACTTGGAAGAGTACAATTTTGAATTTAAACTATCAATGATGGACTTAAATAAAATGTGTAAAAAGGTCTAGACTCAAATGGGAAGCATAACTATGCCAATTTTGAAGATATGACATAAGGTGTATGATGATCTTTATGAAAAAGGAAAAATATGATTTTTACTTGGGCAACATAACACCTCCTTGTTCAAATAAATTTAGGGACAATGAGTTTGGTTATCTCATTTTTGTTAACACCAAGTTTTGACTCCACAAAAAAACTAAGTAAAATAAGACAAAGATAAATTAATTAACTAATCATCTTAAATCCTAAACTAACAAGGTATGGCAATGTGGGGTTAACTAAACTAGTACGTTTTTGAATGTTCTAGATGGATCCCATGGACAATAATTTCACATCAACATATAAGATAAGCCAAAAATAAATTGTGTCTATGGCACTTAGATTATTTTAAAAAGGTTTTGCCATTTTTAAAACCACTACATCCATCTCTCGCTTATTGTAGTTTGATGTCTAATGTGCTCATACATCCCAGGCTTAGCCCCAATGATAGGAGATGGTTTAACCACTCAAACCCTCAATCCAAGTGGGGTGATCCTAATTTATATACCTCCAATAGAGAGGGGTTTAAGATGATGTTAGGAGATGAATCCCCAAGTCAAAATTCTCATAAATAACTTATGGGAGGTAATGGAGTCCCCCTCACAAGCAAAGATTCAATGAAATAAATGATAAGTAAAAGAGCTTTAAAGGTTGTTTCTAGATCACCTAAGCCATGTAGTTGTTGGGGAGAGACTTGAAAAATTCTCTTTTACACCTTTGGACTAAGGCACTTTGCAATGAAGTTGGCACTTTTGATCCCAAAATTTCTTAAAAGGGGATGGATGGGAAATTAGACATGTACAACTCCCTATTTGCTCAAACAAATATAATCTTGGAAAACAATGATAACAACTTTGTAAAAAAATTAAGTGTGTTAAATTTTAAAGTTCTAAATGAAATGTGTGGTGATGTTATTTATCCCCTTGGATTTAAGTTCAAAAATATTAAATATTGCACCAAAAATACTATATGAAAAAATAAGCACCTAAGTTCATTTTTAGCCCAAAATTTGAAGTGTTCAAGCCTTATCATGCTAAATTTGTTATAGGCACCAAATACCAAATGTGTAAAAACTAGCATGTTCATTTTAGACCAAATTTGAAGTGTGCATGATTTTAAAAAAGTTCTTTTTAAAACCCCAAATTGAAGTGTATGATTAGGTAAAAACACCCAAGTTAACTTCCAAACTAGCCTTGTAACCTACAAAAACAAGATTAGGGTTTCCTAATTTGAAGCACTTAAAATATTGAGCAAATAAATTTGTAAAATAAGCTCTTGTGTTTTTCACGTAGTGAAATCCTACTACTCCATAACACAATCCTACGACTCTATAAAATCATGAATTAGATAGACAATATCACTACTCAATTTAGTTTCATTAAAAAAATACCACTACTCGGGCTAAAAATCCCTCTATTTAGGTTAATAATATCATGAGTCAGGTCTACAATCCCATGAGTCGGGTTCATAATCCCACTATTCAGGTAGGCAAAATCACTATTTAGGTTCACAATGCCAAAAATAAGAGAGTTGTGACATTGTCACTTAACCCTAATTGTCTAGGTTAAACACTAGTGGTTTAGATATAATACCATGACTTAGATCAACAATATCACTATTATCAAATAGTAGTATTGCAATATCACAATTTGGAAGTTATGGGATTACAATATCACTACTATCAAATAGTAGGATTACAATATCACTATTAGTGAATAGCAGGATTGTAATATCAATATTGAACCTATAGACAGAGACAAATGTTAAGCCAAAAATAGTTAAAACATAATATTACAACCTAGAATAACAAAGCTATGACTATCTCAGTGGTGGGATTGGGGTCCAGAGGAAAAACTTGTGACTCTATAGTGACAAAACTATGACTTCCAAAAAATGTATTTTTATTCAAAATTTCACTCTCTTTACTCTTACACTCCAAGATCCTACATGAAAGTGATTAGTAAGTTGCTTGTAGCTATTTTTTGACCAAATTTGTGATGATAAGTCCCACTGGGCATGCCATTGTGTAGACAAGGAATTTGACTCAAGAGAGGATGGTTAGTATCATGTTAGTTCCAAAATGAGATCAAATTGAAAGAGACACACTAACTATCATAACATATCTAGGCCTAGTCACTAGGGGGAGCTTAGTGAGAAAAAACCATTTGAAAACACAGCTAGAAATAAAAACAAATGAGAAATATGAACACCAAACACAAATTTCTTAGCAAATCCTTTATTTCTTTAAAATGATCCTTCATTAGCTTTCTCAGCTTGTGTTTTAAGATATATTCATCAATGAAGTGTGGCTACCTTCATCTCCTCTTAGAACCTTTGGCTTGTGATGGATTTGACTCAATATTTAGGCATAATAATGTGATTTAACCTTTTTGGGAATATTTGTGTATTATTCCTAATTTAGTTAAAGGGCCTGAATAGTAAAATCAATAAATAAGTATACAATAATTAAGCTACTAATTTATATAATTTGATTATAATTTGAATTTTTTTAATAATATTAATAAGGGAAAGAAAGTAAGACTTAGAAATTAACTGATACAACTGAGATAAAGGATGGAATTCATTGTGCAAGACTGATACACTATCACAAATTAAGATCTAGCCTTTGTTTTATGATTGGGTAGAAGTACTAAAAATAAGATACCCTAGGGTCTAGTGTTATAGTCTACTTATGCCATTGTTGTTTAGGAGACCTAAGCTTTATAGGTTTTGTTCTCTATATCTATGAGACCTTGCCTATGAAATTTCCACTATTGGATGTTCAAAGAACTCCTTATAGAGCATATTTTGTCTTCAAATCCTAGACTCCATTATGCTTTGACCAAATTTTAAAAAGAGGGGGGGGGGGTTAGTGTGTGTAAAATTCACTAAATGTGTATTCACACCCTTTATGTGAGCATGATACCTACATACCAATACTTTGAAGAGGGATCAAGCCATATGTAGTTCTCTTGCTTGATGTGCTTTGTGCAATAGTGTTGATGAAGATGCAAAATGCTAAATTGAGTGTGCTTGAGGTGACTAGGGACTGGTGTAATGATTTGAATAAGCTAAGAATTTTATTAGATGGTTGTATGTAAAGAATAGAGAAATATTATTAAGTATTCTATGTTGTATTATTATTTCCTTTTTGATATTTAACAACCCCTTATAAATGAACTTTGAATGAGATTTTATGGGGATATATTGGTCATGGGTTAGATGTGCTCCCATTAGGTTGACAAGAAGAGGGATAAGAATCATAAAGGAATGGTCATTTGAGCTTAAAATTTGATTGGATAGGAGCACCATAAATGGGACACCCTAAGTTCTAGTTCTATATTCCAAGTTGGGTACTCTAGTCCTAAGTTGATGGGACCTAAGGGGATGGATCTGTCATGAAAAGAGGGGTTTGACTTAGCTGGGATCAAGTCTAGGAGGCTATGGATGATTGAAAATTAGTGAAAAGATTATTATGATGGTCATGAAATCAAGCAAGAGATACCTATGGGATGGATGTCATAATTCACACTCAAGTTACCAATTTTTGCATTTTATATGACTACATTTGCCTACCGTTTATTCTAATGATGCAACAAAGTGAAATAATAGGATACATGAAAAGTATAAAGTGTACCTAAACTTACCTATAAAGGCAAATCTCATGAAGCTATTATGATGATAGGTGGGCATAAATAGATCATGATATGAAGAATGAATCTGTAAGAGAAAACAAAGAGTAGATTAGTTCTTACTATATATGTTATATCTAAAATAAGAACATATAAAGCTAGGTAAGAAGGAGAGGAGGAGAAAGGAATGAATACACCTCATTCATTACATGAGCCAATAAAAAACTATAATGATGGTGAGTGATTTTGAGTAATGTTTGATGATGCTGAGTAATGTTGGATGATGTTGTACTAAGAGTAATATTGTGAATGAAGCTGAGTGCTCAATTCCTAGACAGTGGCTTAAGAATGCAAAGGCTAGCCCTTTGGCTCTATCATCACCCACTAAGTTAATATATGTAGTCATAAATGTACTAATTAATGTTTATACTATGTGTCTAATCCCTCTGAATAGGTAGCTCAATAATGCAAAGGCTAACTAGTCTTTTGCCTCCATCATTAGCCTATGAAGTGAAGCTATAAACTAGTACCAGTATGAAATGAGTGTGATATGAGATGGATCTTGAATCCCATAAATTTTATATAATCTAACAATGTTGTCATGGATAATTGAATGTGTGATAGAAACTAAACCATTCTTGGCCACTTTGAAAGATGGATATTAGGCTTATATGAAAGCCTTTCCAAAACTAGGTATTAGGCTTATATGAAAGCCATTTTGAAATGTGAAGGTTAGGCTTGTATAAAATCCCCTTTGAAATTATGACAACCACCTATAGATGGAGTAAGGCATGCAAATATTTATAATACCTAGATAATATGTTGAAATTGGAAATAAAAGAAAACAAATGTGTCATGTGCATTGCCCCCAATCACTGGTGTTTGGAACATGGATTTTGATCTAAAAGTTATACTAACTATCATATCTTAAATTAGAAGTGTAAGTCATCATGTCATGTATGATTCCCCCTATAACTATATTTTTTGAGCAAAATTATACTAAAAACTATTGATTCTAAACTCATCTAAATGTGAAAAACTATAGTTGAACCTACCTTTTACCTGTCTCTAGAAAATCTAGTTTTTCTACTATTTAGATAGGATCACCAAAAATAAGACACCTTAGTGTCCAGTGTTATTTTCCATGTTTAGTGCTATTTTCCTTTGTGGAAACTAAAAACTATTCTAGAATCATCACTATTTTTCTAGTCTATTTTTCTTGGTTTGACATTTGATTGTTATTCTGAGTGTTGTAAAATTGGTTTTTCAACTAATAGGAGCTCTAATCTCTATGGTAAAACCCATGTTTATTGCCCCCTCCTCTAAAGGTAGGAATTAATACCCTAAAATGATTACCCTTAGAAGAAATATGCCTAAAATTATGTTATGCTATGAAATACATGATATAACAATGATAATTGACAAGATATATTAAGATATAACATAGTTTATAGAGGATATTCTTAGATCAATAGGGGTATGCCTAGTTAGATATAATAATGTAATAGTATGTGCAATGTAATGAATTAAAACTATAACTAAAAGTGTAATTAGTTGTTATTTGTTAGTTGGAAAGGAGGGATGGATCATGATGTCCATCATGGCATCCAAGATAGAAAGATAATGGATGATGTGGATCATGGCATTGAAAATAATTAAAAAGCAAATAAGAAAAAAGCACACAAGGAAAAAAGTAAGAAACATACAAAAGTAGACAAGAGGCTAAACAAAGAAGGGACATGGACACATGTCACTCAAACTATAAAATAAGCATACAAGGCATGTTCAAATGCCACATACACATACATTTGAAAATAAGCAAGGTTGATGTGAAAGCCATAATCACATAGAAGATTATAGGTAAAAGACATTGGCAAATGTCCTAAGGCACACACATGAATATAAGAAATGGAAATTGTAAAATTTCCTAAGGTACATACAAGAGACAAAAAAGGAACTAAGGAATGCAATCAATCTAGCTATGCAAAGCAGAAAAGGAAATCATGTGAAAACTAGAAATACAATTGCATATAACTAATCAAAGCAATAATGTAAAATTATGAAAGACATGGTAATACAGGACTAGGTATATGCCAAGAAATATACAAGTGTTATATACTAGTGAAATATTTATAGAGAAATCTATGTAAGCTAATAAATAATGTACATTAACATGATAACTTGATTGTGGTGTGTAGGAATGACATAACCTAGATGGTGTAGTTATGTAAAAGATTCCACTAGTGGGTAAATATATCAATGTATGTTTTGAATGTAGAAGTAGGATACCCCTTCAATGGGTAGAGTGAATCAATCAAAGAGTTATATGTCACAGCACACACTCAAAGAAGATCAAGTGAAGCATGTTAATATATATATATATAAATCAACAAATAATAACATAGAATAACAAATGTAAGTCTAGCATGATAGTATAAATATAAATCATGGATGATGAATATAATCAAAATATTTTTGATGTTTTTTAAATTATTTTAACGTTTTTGTATTTTTTATATAAGCTATGTACAATCAAGCATAAGAAACTATGTACAGGTTAAACTAAGAAGAGATGATACTAACTAATGATTCTCATGGGAGACTCCCTATCATGGTGTCTTATATCAAGGAGAGGAATCATGCATGATCGTGAAGCATGATGGAAGGGCTAAGATGGTGGATCTAAAATTTGTGTATGTTTTAAATGCTCTAAAATCTTTGAACTAGAAACCAACTATGGGGTCCCCCTGTAACTCTAAGAAGTGGATGTAGCTATAAGGATCTTAGGGACCCATCTAGTGGTAGGAGAATCTCTCTAAATATGTGCTCTATAAGTATAAGTATGAGACCTCAATGATACTACCCTAGCTATGAATACTATAGATATAAGTTATCTATAATCTTGAAACCATGACTGATATAAAAGAGACCTCTATGGAAGTGTATGAACTCTTTATGTTGGTGATGAAGGCCTCAATTATGTCTAAATCTAAACTACAAGAAGAACTAAAACTGGTGGCTAAATTAAAACTGTTGACTGTAAAGTAGAAGATGGCTCTAAAGTGGGGAGTTGTAACTCATATAAAACTCTTCTAACTATAACAATCTAATTGTCATGAATAAATTTCATGCACTTATGAACTATAGAAGGTAGTGCTTGAAGTGTTTGAATCCATAGTCAACCAAGTAGCATATCAAAAAATCCTACACTAGGAACTATAGTAAAAGGTGTGGCCATATGTGTTGGACCAAACTATAGAGGAAGTACAATTTCACCCAATGCACTCTGCATGTGTCCACTAAATCCACTAATAATTATGTTCATCAAGGTAATATCCTACTCTAAATATATTAAATGTTTTAGTAATTTCATAGTGCACATGTTAACACTAGATCCATTTTCTATGAGAACACTATGAATAAAATGATTATGAATGTAAGATTTGATAAAGAGTGCATGATAATCTGAATCATCATCAATGATCTCCTACTTTGAGAAGCAGATGTAATTTCTAGCTATAACTCTAGAATTGTATACAACAATCATGTTTCTCAAAATATGTATCTCAATTGAAGGTGCCCTATATGTATCTAGTGAGGGATGTACATGATATGTATGGTGAACCCTTGATGTGTCCCCTATCTCTTGTTTAGAATGTTTTGGAAAGGGATCTAAGAATATTTTCAAAGTTTTATCCTATGTTTTCTTTTCCTAATGAATATCAACTAAAGTGCCAACTTCAATATGATTTCAATATATCAAATCCTATATCTTATGTCTCAAACTAATGCATCTATTTGTTATATGGCCTAGTGCCATGTAAAACTCACAAAATGTATGATGATCAAATCCCCATGGAAGAGGCTTTGTTTTTCTAGCTTCCTTAATAGGAGGGAGAGATATGATGTTACATTACAATAGCTATTGTAAAAATATGGCTAGAGAAACTGGTAAATTGGTAAAGTTTCACTGAGGAGGTGCTAGTAAAACCACACGTTGAGGGGGATCTGAAGCCATATTAACTATAGGTTGATTCTAAATCTTGATATCATTAACCTTAAATTTTTATGGGACTTTATTTTTACTCTTTTTTTATGTGTTCATGTACTTGAGTTTTCCCATTGAAATTAACTTAACTTCTCTTTTATTTGATGTGTGACACAATTTAGTGAAGGTAGAGAATCTTTTGAACATAATTGATTGATGTAAAACTTGTAAGAGACTCTATTTGAAGAGATCTTGTAACTCTTGATCATCCATGGGGCTAGTAATCTTAGCAAGAATACTCTCATATCAAATAACATAATCTGTGAGATGCTCATTTTCCCTTTATTTCTATTGTGCAACTTGGGCATATGAAACCTTATCACCAATGTTGATGCTAAAATGATTTAGGAACATGTTAGATAAAGTATTGAATGCATTGAATAATTGATTTGGTAGACTATAGAACCATTCTAAATCATAATCCATTTGACTCCTTGAAAATAGCTTGGTAAGTAGACAATCATTTGGTAGATAGTCCAAACATACTATGTGAAAATATCTCAAATGTGTCTCTTTATCACCCTTGCCATCATATAGAGTAAGTTTGGGTTTAACAAAATGTTATGATAAGGGTGTATAAGTAATTTGATGTGTCAATGGTGTATGAAATAGATCAAAATAATCCAAAGCTTCCATATATATAGAGGCACCTTGTTCAAGATGTAACACCTTGGATTGAAGATATTTATATCTTACCCAAGTGATACCACATTAAGAGACAAAGATGTAATAGTTGTAGCTAGTGGCATAGAGGAATATTAGGTTGTTATAGAGGGTTATTGAGATAGTTTCCCTTGTAGTGTCATTTGCAGTTGGTTGCTCTATGGTTTGAGAAGATTGGCCATTGTCCACTCTTTGTTGTTCTTCTTGTAGTATTTTAAGAATATAATCTTTCATGTCAAGGTGTTTAGTTAAGAGTTATTGAAGTTACCTTTTATCAATTTTATCAAAACTAGTGTATTGGGCCATTGTAAAGGTAGGAAAATAATTTAAAATTTGTTTGAATTTTTTGAAATAATTTGTAATAAGCAAAGTGCTAAAAAATGAAGGTATTGAATATAGGAAATGTAAAATGCTATAAATAATGAACTAGAAATTGTGAAAAAAGGATACAAAGCTCAAAAACATATAAGGTGATACTTCAAGAAGTAATGAAACCTAATATATGCAACTAGGGTTTGAAAGATGATTATTTTTCAAAATTTCTATTGAATTCTAAAATTTAAAGTGAATTTTTGAGTTATATAATGCAAGTAAAAAATCAAAATTTATTAGAAAATTTGTGACTGAAAAGGACCTAATATATGCAACTAGGATTTTGAAAAATAATTATTTTTGAAAATTACTATTAAATTTTTAAATTTGAAGTGTATTTTTGATTTAAATAAGCTAGTAAAATTTCATAAAATTATTAAGAAAAATACTGGGACCTAGTATGGGTAACTAAGGTTTGAAAGAAAATTATTTTAAAATTACTATGAAATTTTAAAATTCAATTCTAATTTCTAATTTTATTAAGTAGGTAAAAAATAGAAAAATAGGAAAAATTAGTATTAAATTTACCCTAGGGTTTCTAGGGTTTTTATGCACAAACGAAGTAAGTTTGATTCACTAAATGATTTAACCTTTATGGGAATATTGTTATATTATTATTAATTTAGTTAAAGGGTATGAGTAGTAAAACTATTAAATACATATGTAATAATTAAGCTACTAATTCGTATAATTTGATTGTAATTTGAACTTTTTAAAAAAATAGTAATAAGGGAAAGAAAATAAGACTTAGCTAGAAACTGACTAATACGACTAA
The DNA here is from genome assembly GCA_037957365.1 of Torreya grandis. NCBI lineage: Eukaryota > Viridiplantae > Streptophyta > Pinopsida > Cupressales > Taxaceae > Torreya > Torreya grandis. The sequence goes on from JARHVA010010203.1 coordinate 102,750, forward strand.
GACAAAGGCTAAAATTCACTATGTATGATTGAAACATTATCACAAATTAGGATTGGCCTTCATTTTATGATTAGATAGGAGCATTAAAAATAGGGCACCTTGGGATCTAATGCTATAGTCCACTTCTATCACTATTGTCTAAAAGACTTGATCTTTTTGGGTTTTGTTCATTATGTCTATGAGACCCTGCCTATGAAATTTAAACTATTAAACATCCATGAAACTCCCTATACAGCTTATTTTATCTTCAAAACCTAGACTCTATTGTTCTTTGAAAAAAAATTAGAAAGAGGAGGGTTTAGTGTCTATAGGATTCATTGAACGTGTATCCATACCCCTTATCTGGGCACACTACCTACATACCAATACACTGAAGAGGGATCAAGCCATATGTAGTTCTCCCACTTGATTTGATTTATGAAATAGTGTGTATAAATATTTAAAATATTAAAATGAGTGTGCTTGAGGTGACTAAGGACTTATGCAAGGATTTGAATAAGTTGGGAATGGTATTGGATGGTTTTATGCAAAGAATAGGGAAATATGCTTGAGTAGTCTTGATTGTATTCTTTATTTCTTTGTGATATTTCCCAACCCCTTCTAATTTAAATTTGAATGGGATTTTATAGGGATCTATTGGTCATGGTTTGAATGTTCTTGCATTAGGTTGACAAGAAGAGGGATAAGAATAAAATTAAATGGTCATTTGGGCTTGAAATATTACTGGATAAGAATACTAAAAATGGGACACCCTAGGGTATAATGCTATATTCCAAGTTGGTTACTATATTCCTAAGCTAATGGCACCTGGGGGATGTATATTTCATGAAAATATGGGTCTAGCTTAACTAGGATCAAGTCTAGAAGGCTATAGATGACTAAAAATTAGTGAAAAGATGCCTATGAGGGTCATAAAAGCAAACATGAGGGACCTATGGGATTGATGTCACAAGTCACACTCAAGTTACCAATTTTTACATTTTATATGACTACATAACACTACATAAATATGGGATTTTAATTTATTTTGGCATGGTAAATTTGGCTTAAAAGAGCTTAGAAATCAATAGGTAAGGCCTCTTATTTATAGATTTTGAAAAATGACTAGAATAAACCTAAACTATCCATCTCAAGATGATGTGTGGCTAATAATCCATTCAATTATGGAGGCTAAATTCAATAAATTACCTCATAAATATATGGGATACTGAGGCATTAAATAGGAATGGAAGGAATTAATGAGGCATGGGAGGGATTAATCTTGATATTTTATTCATTTATGTGCTAGGGATGTCTTTCTAAGAAATGATGTCATTTAATGATGTAGTTATTTAATATAAATTTACAAAAATAAATATCTCAACAAGTTTCATGGAAAATCAACTTAAGCTCTTGATTCAGATTAATTGGCTTTAAACATGCTTAGTCAAATTTTATGCAAATCTTGGCAATTTGTGCACAAATTAATTAAACTGGTTAGAACGTCATATTATTGGCTTGAAATTTGATTAGATTTGAATTAGGATTTAATGTTAGATGCATTATATCTGTTACCACATTTATGATGTTTTCAACATAAAATAATAAAGTCACACATCTTGTGTAAGAAATTTGGTAGAAAAGAGGAATCCAGAGCACCTAGGTGCAAAAATGTCATTTTGACTCGAGATGATCTGATCAAAGTTAGTTGTCTCATAAATTTCATTACTTCATTTAATGATACTTTGGCCAAAATCAGCACTTTCATATGACAAGTTCAAAGCTTTTTATGTGTTTTAATGTTTTAGGCCAAATTGTGATGCTTTAATAGAATTTTTTTAAAATCCTAATTGGAGGTTATTGGTGGCCACTTTTAAGTGTCTAAAATTTCCATACAAGAACTCTATTCAACTAATCTCTCCAACATTCAAAGTTGTGACTTTTGATGATGAGAATATTTATGGAAGCAAAATTCAATGAAGCCATCAATTCTCCTAAAAATGGCCTAAAACCTATTTGAACCTTTATTGAATGAAGATATGATACCAAATAAAGTGTATCAATATATGGAAGGATTTCAAATAAACTCTGATTCAATCTAAAAATGAATCTATATATCATCCAATCTAACCTATATTTACTAGTTGTTAATCTAGTAGTGTTGTAAATGTGATTGATGAAAAATATGCATTGAATAACATAAAATTAAGCTTATAAATATATTTAATTTTTATTTTTGAATAATTGAAATAAAAATCAAAGCTTCACACATGAAAAACAAATCCCAATAATAACTATTATGTCACACTTCCTTGTGAATAATTTTTTATTAATAATTAGAGCTAGAATAAACCTATTACAAGATAACTTTCTTGACAAGTTATGTATATAAATTGAAAAATAGATCACTAATTTTACTTAAAAACTAATTAAAATGAAAATATACTCAAATAGAACTAAAATTGAACTCAAGAAAACAAGGTTTAATTATTGACAAGACAAGGTCAACCTGTAAGAAGCCTTACTTATCAAATAAACAACTCATGAAACCTAGTCAAGATAGGCACCCCAGATCCAAAGAAAATAGGAAATTGATTAAATATACATTACATTAAGTTACCTAACTCTAAAAGTTATTCCCCACCTCTTTAAGGTGAATGGTTATGTTTTTTTCTTAGCTAAGTACACATCCAACGAATTGCACTGTAATCGATGCTTAGGAAGTTCTCAAAGAGCATATGAAATTGAAGAAACAACTAATATATGGAATAAATTAATTAAATAAGATTAATCAACCAATAAAAATATAAACAAATTAAATATAACATGAATAATCTAGTGCCTATATTGGTGTCATACTCAACAATCGATTAAAGCACTTTGATCACATTTTTCAATGAAACAAATAAGCATGGTTATTTCATCCAATGCAATATTTATATTATCTAATGAATATCATGTAATAATAATAATAATAATAATAATAATAATAATAATAATAATAATAATAATAATAATAATAATAATAATAATAATAATAATAATAATAATGATAATGATAATGATAATGATAATGATAATGATAATGATAATGATAATGATAATGATAATAATAATAATAATAATAATAATAATAATCATAATAATCAGTTTATTATATATGGTTACTGATATCTTAGTAAAATACCCATCTTAACAAAATGAAACACATACAAACATCTTCATATAAGTTCGACCATTTTATCAAAAGTGAAAACTAGCATGTTAACATAATAATCATCTTTAAAAATGAAGAATATAAGATATTATTTCTATAAAATTTATAATTTTATCAAATTAAAATATTTTTTTGTTAACATAATAATCATATTTATAAAATTAAGCACACATTAGCTTTTTTATTTAAGCTTGACGATTTTACCAAATTTGATAATTAACATGTTAACATAATATTAATATTAACTAGATGAAGCACATATGATATTATTTATTTAAAATTAATCACTTTAACATATTTTAAAATTATAATACTCATCTGAATAAAATTAAGCACATATGATCTTATTTATCTAATTTGATCATTTTACAAAATGCAAAAAATATTATATTAACATAATATTCATACTAATAAAAACAATCCATTAATACACATTATATAAATGAGTTTTAATAATTATCAATATTAAATACATTTAAATTAACCTATTTTCCCTTATTAAATTTTAATTAATGGATTATCAAATTTTAAGCACATTTCAAAGTATCACTTTACTTATACAGATGGATTTCCAATGCTATGCACTTTGAAAATGAAATAACTTAACCTTTATTTTATTAAAATTATACATTCTTATTAATCATTCCACATATATTACAATGGTGTTTCATAATTTATTAATAATTTAAAATAATCACTAATAGTTTGAGTTGCATTGGAAATGATAAAATTAATCAAAACATCCACTCTTTAATTTTCCTTTAAATTTGAATTTCATGCATATGTATTAACATGCCCCACATATTAACTACCCCACATATTAACTAATTATTGACATTTCATCATACCCTCACATTTAGCTACATTCATATTCAATTATGCCACACATATTAACTATTAACTAGTGTATTTAAATTTCTCATGCCTTAAATTTAAATTAGTATATTCATATTAACTATAACCCATTTATTTACTAATTCATTTACATTTAATCATTTACACACATTTAATTTGGTGCATTAAATAAATTTTAAATCTATTTGTACAGTTTCAGGGATCCACCTTATGGAAAGCCATAACCAATTGTAAGGACCTATTGAAGAAAGGCATCTTATGGAAAATAAGCAATGGTGAGAGAATTAAATTATGTTAAGACACATACTTAGATCCCACCCACCTCTCCACTCAGGGGATTTGAGATGGGTGGTATAGACATTTCAAGAAAAGATGGGGATCCAAGATCAAAGATTACTGGGAAATTAAGGATGAAACAAAGTGCTGGAAAATCCTTCACAATGACAATCTACCACTAAAAGAATTTAATGATATTCAAAAAATCAACTTGACATTAAGTCAGGTCCACATCCCCTCCTTCTAGAAGGAGGATCACTTTATTTGGTAGCTAGAAGATAATGGTTCCTACTTGGTGGTCTCAGGTCATGCCACTGACCTCAATTTGGAAAGTGAATGGATTTTATTGAATTTTTTTGGGTAAAGCATCTGACTCCCAAAGTAAATTTCTTTTTTTGGCTTGTGGCACAAAATAAAATTTTGATAGTGGAAAACCTGGTCAAAAGGGGGTTGATTGTCCCCAATAGGTGCCCAATTTATTAAAGTGTAGAAGACTCTATTCACTATCTTTTCCTTGAATTCCCTTTCCCTTGACTCTATTTAATTGGTTGCTAAATTGACTTAAGATGGCCTGGGTAAAACCAAATAATGTCGTAGATATCATTATGCAATGGAATTCCCCTAGAATATCTCTTCCCTAGTCTTCCTTTAGTGTTTTGCCCTCCCCCAATGGTTCTAATGTGTATGGAAAATTTGTAATGATGGTCTCTTTCTCAACAAAAGATACTAGATAAACTAAATCTTCCCCCACCTCTACTATACCATTTCATAAAATTGGAAAGCTTCCCCCTCAAAAAATATAAAGGTCCCCCCTTAGCCCTGCTTATTCTAAAAAAATAGGGCATCACATAGGTTTTATGTTCTCCTACAAAGTATTTAATCTGCAATCATACTAAATGGAAGGCTCCTTTGGAAGGTTCAGTGAAACTAAACTTTGATGGCACCTCTAAGGGTAACCCAGGTCCTATAGGGGGAGGAGGAATTATAAGTAATTCTAAAGGTTAGATGTTGGTTGTGTATGTAGTTCCCATAGGAACCCAAAAAAACCACCTGGTTGAGGCCAAGGCAGCCTTATGGGGTATACAGTTAGAGTAAAGCATCAACCATAATATGATCATTATGGAGGGAGACTCATTGGATATTATAAATTCTTTGGAAGCTAAAACTACACCCTCCCACACCATCAAGACATCATTGATGATAAAAATCATCTCATAAATCGTATGCCTCATTTTCAACTTATACACACATACAGGGAAGGAAATAGGGTGGCTAACCTCTTTACCAGTATTAGAGTTGAACTCCACCTTTTAACTAACTATCATAAATAAAGAAACATCCCTACTAACATAATTAATGCCATATGAGTTGAAGATACCAATGTGAGTTAAAAAAATCATTTATCCACATGTGTATGACCTCATATCAAAGGGGTATATCTTAATTAGGCCAATCCATAATTATTATAAAAAGAGTGGACTTAATTATTGTTATAAGCCTTTGATGAGATTCCCTAACCATTCATGTTTTTTTTTAATTTGCCCCATCCAAAAACTTCATTCTACCCACTTTGACTCTATACACCGGTCTCCATGGGTGGACATAAGGATATATTGGAACCCATTTCTTTTAAGGAGGTCCATAAAAAAATTGAATAATCTAAAAGGGGGGACTCACTAAATTTGTGGAGTGAGTCATAGAACATAATGTTGGGATTTTCGACAACTTTTTGGTGGCTTGGAATAAGTAAAAAGTGACCATCCATGACATCACTATCAATTTTTTGGAGGATTTCATCAGTAAATAAAATGTAATGTAATGTGAATGAAGAAAGGTGTTCAAATATCAATCAAAAAAGCAAGAGTCACTAAAACATTTTTATAAGATGAATGACTTTGTACAGATAGACAAAAAAGGCTTTATATATGCTAATCTCTCATGCTATTGGCCTGACATTCACCTTCAAATCATGCATTACATGATGCTTGAAGGTAAATCTACTCTTATATTTTCCCACCATTTTCTAATACTTAATCATTTTATTAGATAAAAAATTAGTTTTACCTACTTTTTTCTAAATTCCCTTAAGAGTACCATCTTGCTATACCAAGTGAATGGTACCAATCCCATCCTTCACAAAGGCTTGATTATGTTTCTAGTTAAGTATGCCCAATCCCTTTATGGCTAGGAGGTTCCCCTAGGGGTTCTTACTCTGGGGAGGACTCTTAAGAGGATTCCTCAGTGGAGGATCCCACCATCCCGCTGATCCCACCCCTAAGGATAACTTATCAAAGTCCCCCTAATGGCCTCCCCCTTCAGCTATTTATCCCCAAACCAAAACCTATCTCACTCAAACTAGGTACCCCAATGAAGATAACCTAGAAAGGGAAAGACATTATGAATTATGAGCTGAAAAGGAAAAAAATTCAGCTAGAAAACTTTAATTCCAAGGTTCAACAAGCAAGTTTAGGTCTAGCCAAACTCATTTAGGATTGGAACTCTTTAGATAGATAGGCTAAATATATAGTTCAAGATTTTGTCTAATCTACCTAGCCCACTCATTCCCCTACCTTTAAATCACCAAAGGTTTTAAAATTCCCCCTCAAGGATCCCCCTAAGCATTCCCCCATGTAGGTTAAAGAAAAAAAGTGCCCCTGAATGATCTTCCTTGGTGAAGCTATTAAAGGCCCTGAGAACCACACTTAGGCAAAAGTTTCCAAGGAAAAGTAGATCATTACAGTGAAGGACACTAAATATGTTGAAGACCTTCAAGAGGGAATTTCCTCCTAATTATATTATGGTTTCCTATTTTTTGCTCTTGTTTTAGTACTATAACTCTTTGATTTTTGGCTCCTCAATGGTATTTATGGCCTATATAAAATTTCATACTACACTCTAGTGGTTCCAGTTCCTTGTAAAACCTAGATTTTACCTCATCAAATAAAAAGTTTACCTTTATTTTAAATGTAACCATATATAAATGAATTATAATTAGATAATAAGAGATCCAATATTTGGCTACATATCTTTCCTTAAGATATCATTATTAAAATGAATTAATTACAAATTCATTATGAAAAAAATTAATTTATTTTTAAATAAAGGTGATAATTTTGATTCTTTAATTAAATAACTTCATAAATTTATTATATGATATGAATCTATTTACAAGGTGAGGTGCATTTAGATAAATTTATTTATTTTAAATAAATTTAACAATTCACATGGGTTTAATAATACTTTTAATTTAATATTTAAATCTTTTTTAGCTTAATTAATTTTACCACTTTACCAAATAACTTCTATGAAAAACCATCTTCTTCTTAGAAGAAGGAATATTATAACTCCTTACTAATTATTACAACACAAAATCTATTTAAGGACCTTTGACCATACCAATTTATTTATTTAATGCTCTTAACTTTTTTTTGTCAAACCATTATTATTTTAAATATATTACAAGTATATTTTTATATAATAATGAATATGATAAATATTTTTAAATGTTAGAGGCATAACTATGGTAAAGAGGTTCCAATTGTAGTTGAACATATAATAACTTGTGCATACCTTACCTATTTTCTTTTTTTTCATTTTATCACACCTATATAATTATCAAAATAAGTATTTAAGGTAAATTTTTAAGGAATTAAAGATATATTTACTTTATGGCATCTCTAGTAAGATAATGGATATATATTATCACTAAATAAGACCTTATTAGTAGGGATTACCACTTAGAAAATCCATCTAATAAAAAATACTTATCAATAATTTAAATAAACATACCACCACATGTTGGTTGAATCAAGGAGGTTTCATGGAAACATGAATGATATGATAAACAACAAGATTTATTATCACATCCTTGGTCTCAAAAATATTATTTAAATAACTTCTTCCTCTCTACGTAGATAATTGGATATCATATTTCCATTAGAGATAAGATGCTCTCATGTATAGTTTAGTTTATATGGATAAGAATAAAATTTCATATTAACATGTTCATATCCTTGGTCTAAGATGAATAAGGACACCACCCTGGGTGAATTCCCATTAGGACAATATAGGAATATAATATTTTTCTACCATAGTTGTTGATAGTAAAATTATAAGTCTAATTATTATTATTATTATTTACCCATCACATAACTTGATTCCAAATATTACTTATGGTTCTATGAATACATGAATAATATTACAAATCAATGCTTCTTTCCACCTACCTAAAGTGAGAATTTGTGTCTTATCAAAACCCATAAATCTTCATAATTTTCAAGTAGAAATCTTAATGTCCATATCACTCTCAATCTCTATCACATCTTCTAAAGGTGGTAGAAAAGAAAATCCAATGATGATGTTGAGTAGTTCCATTTTTTGGTTAAGTAAGGAAATATGTATTTGAGATAAATATTTATTGAATATCATATATTTACTTTTAGTTATCACTCCCTAATGCTAAATATTTTGTTCCAAAAGATTGATTTTTTTCATTTTTAAATTATTTGTTTATAATTCATTAACTCGATAATTTCATAGTTAACAACACTATTTCAATTTATGCATTAATATATTTTATAATTTTTTTTATTTTTATCCTATACACCATCCATGTTTCTAATTGTGCTCTCCCTATGTAATTAGTATATGCATATTACTAAATTGACATCATCATAATATAATTATTATAATATAATCCATTATTCTAGTACAAGAACATTATGTTTCTATTAGTCATATCTCTGCATCTATGATATACATATAAGTATATAAGATCATATTTATGCATATAACAATAGTGTGATATTATATGCACAAAATAGGGTGCTAATGGGGTAAAAAATCTATGAAAATTATTATTCAATACTTCTTTGATATTATATACATAAAAATGAGAATCCATCATATAATAAAAAAATATTAAATTAATTAAATAAATAAAACCAAAAAGTTAGAAGTGACAATATTTGTTTTCTTAACCTAGGTACCACCTCCTTAACAATATTGTTTCATATTATTTATGATGTAAATATGTAGTAAATGATTAATAATTATTTTTTAATTTATTATTATAGTTAAAATTGTACCAAAAATTCCTAATGGATAAAAATATTTATTGTGATTTGCTTTTGGAAATTGTTGAGGTGTTAAAACATATCCATGTTTATTAGTTATATATTAGTTACTTTTTCCCTTATGACATCACTTTATTGAGTTGATTTTTTTTTTTATTCCCATTTTTTATTTAGGTTAATTATTATTTGAATATATTATTACAAATTCTTTTTACTTGGCATTCTTTTTTAATATGAAATCATGATGAAAAGATTAAGTTATAAGAGAACATAATTAATATTTAAAAGAGGTATCAATATCTCATAAAAATATAATGAATAAATAGAAGGTGGGTTCCCAACCCCAAACATGTAAATGAGAACCAAGGTATGGTAACTTGTAGTGTGATATTACATGAATATCAAATTTATATCTTATTAATGAAACCTAAATGTTTAATTTAAATTATTTACTTGACTTATAACTTCTTTGGTGTATTAATTTTAATATTGAAACTTTAATATATTAAGGTAAATGGTCTTGAACATATTATTAAAAATTATCACACCTAATTTAATTAAATTTCTAGTTTCATTATTTAAATTTGTGTTTTCTAGGTCTAATTAGTTTCATTAATGTTTTAAATTTAAAAGTTACATTTAAATAGTGGGATCACCCCATTTATTTAAATGAAATATTATTTTAATAAAGGAATCCATGAATTTGAAAAAAAACTTATTTTTAAACAAAAAGGCAACATGAATATTCAAAAGGCCTTCTTTTATTTTAAAATAAGCCCAAGTCATATTAAAGGTCAAACCATGTTTAAGTAAAACATTTTAAATAAAAAGAGAAAAGACATGTGAAGGAATTATGGAGTCAAATATTATTTTATAATCAAATAAATCTCACTTTATTTTATATAATATGTAGGTAGCTAAAATTAAAAGATTCATAGACTAGGTATGTATGGGAAATATGGAAAATTTTGAAAAAAAATGTAGACACTACAAGATATTGAAAGTGAAAAAATTTAAAATAATATTTAGTTGTGGAAGAAAACAATCATTTTTAATGGTTTTCCCTCTCTTTTATCCTCTGTTATATTATAAATTATGTAATTTATATTTTTGACCAAAATATGATATCTTAGGATACAAAATTCTAATGAATTTGATAATTCATATTTGAACCCCTACTTTTGTATTTTGTAAGAAAATCTAGAACCCTCTTATTAAGTGTCATGTGACTGAGCATACTCACAATAACAATAATAATTATTCTAACTATCATTTTTTTTACTTTTATTATTATCTTTATATTTGAAACTTATTTTCATATTTTCATTTGTTCTACTACGTAAGGTGTTCTTATTTCTATTTTTAACATACTCACAAAATGGTGTTCAATTAGACTAGTAATCCTCTTATTTTTTTATTATGGTGCATCACTACCATTTTATGTTTATTTATATTTCCATTTTCCCATTAGTTTTTTTTTAGATTAGCATTAGGATAGGAAATATAAATAACTATATCTAAATTTTTATCTACAAGTTTGGTCCCACACTGACATATCATCCAATGTTTTGGTTTATTTTAAAGTTACATTCAATAAGAAAAGCTATGCCATTAATAGTTTTTTCATGCCCATCAGGATGATATTATAGTTTAAATTTTAATTATTATACAAATAACCTTTATTTGTATTTAAATCTAATATTTTAGTGAGAATTTTAAATTCATTATATTTTTGAAGCAAAAATAATCACCTGACAACTATGTTGGTTAAAGAAACCTATTTTCAAAAGAGAAGCGAACTATTGCCTTCATAAAAAGATAAGGTATTGTTCAAAATAAATTTTATTCTTCAATATTTTAATTGTTATTTTAATAAAATAATAATGTTTCATAGATAACCCAACATCCCTTCCCTTTGAATCATGGAAATATGAGATCCCATTACACATTCATCAATGGAATCCTATCCCCAAACTAACTTTAAAATCCTTCCCAAAATTCAATAGATATGTTTCCAAAACTCACGTAGACCACATTAAATATGTGGAAAACCTATGTATAGTACACAAAATTACTAAACTAGATGTAGCTTTTAGGTTTCTATCTCCTCCCCCTAGAGGAAAATTTTTAGATTTATTTGAATGTTTAACATCTCAATCCATATCAAATTATACAAAAAAATTAAAGAGAAATTATACAAAAAAATTAAAGAGATTGTAGATATGATTCTTCTCATTGAGAAATTAGGATAAAATAAAGAGATATGTTAGGGAACACATGTCTATTTTTAATAACATATTTGAGAAGACCTCAAAAAATATCCCTACTAAATTCAATCACTTCCCAAATTTATCTTTTCTTTAATATCAAATAACATTTTATATTTATATTATTGTCATGTTATAATTTATAAATGGGAGAACATTACCATAATCTTATCAACTTTATTGTTATATCTAAGATAAATCTTATGTAGGCTTATGTTATTTTTGAAATACCTATAGCTCCATTTTTTATTTATTGGTATGATGTTCCCCATATTTCTTAAATTTATACCATATCAATCCATGACTAAGAATATATTTTTCTCACAAAATTTTAAAATGAACTATTAAATTCCAAGCATCAATTATCCACCTAAATAATCCAAAAATATTCAACTATACTAAGTTCTCCAATGCATGATCACCAACCCCAAAAATTTAGCAACTCCCTCAACCTTTATTAAAACAAGAAAGAGAGACTTTGAGGCTGAGTTGACTATATAATGGTCAAGGATTATGGTTTTTTCCATTATAATGAAGATTAATATCATAGTGATCAATAATTATTTTTAAAGGATGTTGACAAGATGGACCATGCACATACTAGAACGTATCTAGGTGAAGAAGAAGAAGATTTAGAGGAGTTATTGGCTACAAAAATGAGTACTAATTAAGATGAAGAGATGTCTACACTTTGAGAATTAAAATGGTTGAAAATTAATTAATATTCAAAGGATCTTGAGACAAATAATTCATTAAAAGGGTGATTTTCTAATTTTGTTGTAGAAGAGGGTTTATTTGGATAAGATGTATTTTGTTTATAAATTAAGTCTCTTTTTGAGGAATGCATTAATAATTTATGATATATTCAATAATTATATGAAGGATAATATTTGATAATAATATTTTATTAGGAGTATTTCTCATAAACCAATATCTTTTTATTTTCTCTTGATAAATCTATTTTTTCTAACTATGGCATGAATATTTTTTTAATTATTTTTAAGGCTATGATCTTGTAGGTATCAAAAATTATAAAAATTAAGAGGAACCCACTCTTGAATAAAATAATAAAATCACTCATGTGAAATAGGGGTGTTTTACAATGTTTCAATCTAGAAATCTATTAGAAACATTTTTGGAATGAGTGGATATATACAAAAATATAGGGATGAAGCTTTTAGTAATAAAAATCCAATGCAAACATTCATCCAAAAAAATGAAGAGTGGTATTTTTTTATAGAAGAAGGGGAATACTATAGGTTAAAAAAGTACCCATCTTCTTCTTTATAGTTTTCAAAGTCTCAAGTTTAATTTCATGGTATCCCATAACTATAAAGTGGATCTATTTATCCATTGTTATGAGTGGATTTATATGAGCTATATTTAATGGGTATTATATTAGGATTTTTATTTCTATCAAAATAAGAAGATTTGTAATCATCTTGATTATTTTTTCTAAAATATGTATGTGTTCCCTTTTATATACATATTTTTGGGGTAGTTTCCAAATTAGATAAATTTTGAGATGAAGATTAAGACTAAAAATATTAAATTTTAGCATTCAACTAAATGTGTCTTCAAGAGAACATATGAATTTTGAAGCATTGAGAAAAAAATAAGTGAAATTTGGATATCAATAAGTGTTGGGTTTATATTCAAAGGTGTAAACTATAAACTGGGGAATTTTTTTGAGATAAAAATCTATTAAGGAGACCATTAGAGTTAAATTTGAAACCTTAAATCACTAAATATTAAATGAAGGACCAATCTAGTGCATTTATGGAGCTTTAATTAAAAATATTAAGGATAATTTAGTTGTTGAACATGTGTTTTCTTATGATAAAATGATTTAAAATGGATAACTATTTTAATTTTAAAAAGTTATAATAATCTCTAACCATTGATCTTGTTTATATCTAATAATATAATATTAATCTTTAAGGGAAGGTAGTGACTAGATCTAGGTATTATATGGAAATCTCATTCTAGTGTAATATTAATCAATGGATGTTAATTAATGTGTATGCCCAAAATACTCATCTTGGGAGAAAAGAGGTATGAGACAACCTCTCAAATAAGATCAAAATTTCTAGGAGAACCAAATGGATGATAGCGGGAGATCTAAACTCCCCTCTTTACCTATTGGAAAAAATGGGAGGGTTGATAGACCACTTTGATAATATGGTAGACCTAGCAGAATTTTTAAATAACATGGACCAAATGTATATTGATATAGAAGGTCAATACTTCACCTCATCTAAAATAAGATAATGGAATAATATTATTTAGCTAAACCTTGATAGATTCTTAATATCCTCTAATTTGACCATAACCAATCTTATTCACTTGACCGCCCTTCTTAGGGTGGGCTCTAACCACAACTCATTATTGTTAATATAGAAAGAAAGAAATATTAAAGGCCCTTTATAATTGAGATTTGAAATGATTTGGATGTTATATCTAGAATTTATGGATCATCTAATTTATTGGTGGAATATTTCTATCAAGGGGACAACTATGTATAGGTTGTCTCAAAAACTAGCTAATGTCAGGAACAAAGTTAAGGGATGGAACAAGTATACTTTTAGGAATATTTTGGTTAAAAAAAAAACATCATGGATAAATTTTCAGAAATTCAAACTAAAATGGAGTGTGGGGAACTACAACCCCATGAAAACTCCCTCTCAAAATATTGGATTCAAACCCTAAAAAGGAGGAAGTCTTTTGGAAACAAAAATCTAGGGTCCAATGAGTTAAAGAAGGAGATATGAATACATCCTTATTTCAAAAATCTACTTTGAAGCATAGGAATATAAACTCCATTAGTATAATCATGAATTAGAATGACATTATGGTAGAGGAAGTTAAGGAAATTGGGAAACTAGCTACTAACTATTTTGAGTCCCTTATGGCTGCTCCTCAGGTCAATACCACACCTGATGATATTAAGTTCCTTCTAGACTCCATCCCTTCCATTTTAACTTATGAAGATAATAATCTCTTGACTAAATCAATTATGAAAAATGAATTTAGGGCTTCTATCTTTTTAATGAGAGCTCTCAAATCTCTATGGCCAGATGGGTTCCCCCCTAGATTTTTTCCAAACTTTTTGAGATATTATGGGGAAGGATGTTACCAATGCAACTAAAGATTTTTTTGGGATAGGAAGGATTATATGATAATTTAAAAACACTTATATAGCCTTGGTTATAAAGAATATATATACTTCCTCTATGATAGACTTTAGACCAATTAGCCTCTATAATATATTTTAAAAAATCTTCACCTAGATCTTGGTTTTCAAATTACAACTACTATTAGACAAATTCATTACCCATAGTCAAAAAGGTTTTGTTTTAGGTAGGAAAATTCTAGATGCTATTATCATCATGCATGAGATTAACCATGAAATATCCAAGTGTAAAACTCTTGGTATTATATTTAAATTGGATATTTCTAAAGGTTATGATAGAGTCAACTGGAATTTTTTGATCAAGGTTATCAAGAAATTTGGTTTCCAAGATCATCTTATTAACATAGTGAAGGAATGTATCTCCATGGCCAAATTTTTAGTTTTGGTCAATGGGTCTCCCAAAGGTTAGTTTCCCTCTAAAAGTGTTATCTAACCTACTTCAAGGTAGTCTAAGATAATGGGTAGAATAGCTTGTAACTTGTTAATTCAAGGTATTCTTAGAGGTATCTAACCTACTTCCATAGTCAAACCTTTGATCATTCAATAGTTTGTAGATGATACTATACTAATTGGAACTACATTTCTTATGGAGGCAAGAATATGGAAATACCTTATCAATTCTTATGAAGGGGACTCTAGACATAGTATTAATTTCAAGAAAAGTCACATCTATTTCTTGAACACCTAGGAAGACCTACAGTAGAAAAGTATTGGAATATTAGGATGTACCAGTTAAAAATTGCATGCCATATATCTTGGTCTCCCACTTAAAATTTCTAAAGTCATCCTTGACTATTGGAATATTATCATAAAAATAATGTAGAGGTAACTAAATAAATGGAAATGGGAAATATTGAGTCAAGTAGGCTAATTTCAACTTATAAAATCATCTCTATAAGACATACCTAATTATTCCCTTAGCCTCTTAAAATTTCCAAGATATGTGGCTAAAAAGATTGAGAAGATTCAAAAAAAGTTTCTCTAGTTAGGGGTAGAGTAAAAGTGGAGATTGGCTTTAGATGGATGGGAGAACGTTTACACCCACAAATACTAAGGGGGATTGGGATTGAGAAGGATCCACCTAATGAATAAAGCCCTCATGTCAAATATAGGCTAGAAATTAATGTAAGGAAATAAAGAATGAAGTGAAATCATAAAAGCTAAATACCCTAATAGGGATAGATAGAAGATGCTAAATGATAATAGTCTTCTTAAAGGTTTGATGATATGGAACATGACTCTCAAAAATCAAAGTCTCATTTGAAGAGGAATTAGATGAAAGATTGGAGATGGTAGGAATGTAAACTTCTAGGAAGATAAATGGTTGAATGATATACCTCTTAAATACATGAATTATGGAAAAAAAATAATAGAGCTAGTAGTTTCTTTAGTGATCAAGTGTTTAATTACACTAACAGAATTGAGGGCTCTAAGAACTAGAAGAATATTTTGGATTGTGTCTCTATCCAAGAGGAAAACTTAGAGTCTACTATGCAACTATAAGGGGAGTTGACTAAATTTAGGCTATTTATATTTCCTAAACAATATCAACTCATATAAGAAAAGGATAGAAAAGTAATATTTAGTGTAAAGAGTGTTTATGGCCTACATTTAGACCCAGGAAAGGAAAAACTATGGGGGAAGATTTGGATTCGAAAACTTATCTTGAAAATTAATTGCTTTTGGTGGACTCTAATGCACAAAAAAAAAAAAAAAAAACCATTGATAATCTAAAGAAGAGAAGATTATAAATACTAAACAAATGCATTCTTTGTGGAGAGGAAGAGGAAATTTCCACCCACATCATGCTACATTAAAATTTTACTTAGGAGGTCTAGAGTCTCACAATAAAGAGACTAAACTTGAATTGGGTTTTTAATGAGACAATGGAACACTTGGTCAAAACCTGGAGACCCCTTTTTAGACCTTATTTCCATGTACTAAAGGATCTATGGCTACAAATTCCCCCTCACCTTACCTGGAACTTGAGGAAAGAATGTAACAACATAATATTTAGGTATAAATATAAAACCCCCTTAGAGGTGTTTCTATCATTATCCATGCTTTTAGATAAAAATATAAATGCCTATAAATTCAAAAATGTGGAGAACCCTCCAAGACCAAAAATCAAGAATTTATTGGAATAATGGACTATTAATCCAAACATCTTCTAAATTGATAATTTTGAAAAGATTGCTAGAGTTAATAACAAATGGTCATTTCCTTGAGAAGGATGGCACAAGCTCAACTTTGATGGGGCAAACAAAGGAAACCCAGAAGTGGGTAGTGGAGGAGGCATTATGAGATCAGACTCGGGCATGTTTATGGCAGCCTGTGTGGGGGGATCAATATCAAAATAAATAATGAGTCATAAGCCCAAACCATGTTATGGGGCATAGCCTAGAAGTTGGCTGACATAGTTAAATATATTTGAATGTTTCTTAACACCATAGAGTAGCACAAGGTCACCCACATTTATAGGGAGGGAAATGCAGTTGTGTATGCTTTAGTAAATCTAGGGAGCAATAGTAATGGTTGATGGTACTAGAGAAATTTACCCATACTACCCAATGGAATTCCTATTATTTTAAACAAAGATGGGAGCACAGAAGTGGAGTATGTTCACTAGAATATTTTCCACTCTCTTTCTTGGATTTATTTCAGGTGGAAACTATCCTTTGATTAGTGAAAATAATTCAAATGATTATGGTATAGATCATTATAATTACTAGGACTATACTACTAGAAGTATTATATTGTATTACATTTGGATTGTGTATATCTATTTATTCCATAAAAATTTGACTAATAAATATCTAAAGTTCCCTAAGTAGCATGTGGAGAATGTGGAAAAGATTTGGTCAAAGTATATATCTATTTGGAAGCTGAGGAAGCTATTTAGAATGAGACATATTTATTAGATGATTTTTTGGACTAAAGAGAGAAGGAAGAGACATGTGGCTGATATAAAAGAAGGATGCGATGGAAAATGTTAGAAGGGAGTGATGTCTATAGAGCTAGATAGATTGTGGGTAATTATTTACTCACATGCCCTAGCTATTATGATCCCTATGATTGCATGAGATGGTGGTTGTGGGACATTACTAAGGCTTATTTAAATCATATTAAAGGTTTTAAAAATCTCCATAATCCTTAAAAAGTGAGGAGGTTAAGCCTTTTATGGCATTATATCCTTAGATGGATTTGAAATAAACTTATTAGTTTGGTTAGGTATTTTGGCCTTTGCATTAATAAATTTCATTAGTATAATTTCTCTAAAGAATCTAACATGGGTGGGGATATTATTAAGACTGATCAATCTTTCACTAAAGAATTTTTACCATACCCTATTGTCTAGCATATCATGTAAGAGGGAGAAGTGTCCTCCTTCCTTGAAGGATTAATAGGGCATGATGAGAATTTACCTTACTATTTTGAATAGTCTTGGGTGGAGGATTCCAAAAGGGTTTCCATAAGAGGTATTAACTTTGAAGTCCTAGAGGAAGTAGGGAAAACCACTAGGCTCCCCACCAAGGGAAAGAAGATCAATTGATGTAGAAATGTGTTGGACGTAGAGAATATGGAATTTTTCTTCAATGAAGGTGAGGTGGCTAAGTAACTTCATGCAAGATTTGAAAGGGCGAAGCTACCAACTCCATGAGGACAAAATTGTCTCATGATAATGAAATACTTCACCCTTGAAAGTATGTATAAGGTTTTCTAACAATACCATTTCACTTTAATTAATAATTGTAGACATAATATGGAAATTAGCTTTCCTTTATTTATGTTGTCTTCCTTAGATAATTTGATCAAGTTAGCTAAGGATATCTAGGCCAAAAACCCTAAAAATCACCCTATTCTAATACATCAATGACTTATTCATAGACTCTATCACTTCCACCTAGCCTTGTGTCCCCTTACGCTGATTAAAGTGCACTTGTTAGAAGATCACCTGACTAAACTATCTCCTCCTGGTAAAAGTAAAGGCAAGAAATTCCTAAAGACCCCCAAAATTAAGTTAGGGTGACCTAGTACTATTGATTATGGCATCCTAATAGAGACCCCTCCTATTAAACCCTATTTCCTTTCCCCTTTACCTCCTAGTTGTAATTCTATCACTTCTGACTGGGGAATTAGGAAGGTTTCTATTAAGAGAAACTGTAAGGATAATGAAAAATAGGTCAATGTTTTGCCTAAGAAGGTAATAACTAGGACTGAAGACAATAGTGTTGTGAATTTAGAAAATATTTTAACCATAAACCCTAAACTAGTGGAGGATGGTAAGGGGGAGTTTTTATATCTATAGATCCAACTATATTACTAGGATCCCTTCCACTAACTCCTAAGGCATTTATATATCTGATGTTTTTTATTTTTTTAAAGATACCTCTGGGAAAGATACTGATAAAACTCCCTATGAGTCAAAACATGAGATAGAAGGAATGAGATACTTTATTGAGATGAATGAACCCTACTCAAAGGATATGGATGATGATTTTATGGAAGTATGTAGTTATAATAAATAAAGTAAGTATTCACTATGCACCAAGATGATAGAAGAGCTCAAGGTGATTAAAACCAAAATAGATGAAATGCATAAAAATGGAGGATTATGGTTGAATATGTGGCCAAGGCTCTTATTCATGTGAATTTGATTTTTTCAAAGTGAAATACTTTGAAAATAAGATAAAAAATGTTGGATTTGATAGTCTTGGTGACTACAAAGGAATTTTTGAGTTTCTAGCTAAATATGGGATGACTGATAGTCCCTACTCTATTATGTGTTATGTTAATTTTCTTTATGCTATGTCTATTGTTATAGTGTTGTGTGTTCTATGTTAGTGTGTTATTTTTGTCTTGTCTGAGACTTTTTTGCCCATGGGGAAGCTTTTTACTAGACCCAAGACTCTTTTCTCCTTTTTTAATAAAAAGCAATGCAATATAAATTTATGAATCCTATTTATGTCACATCTTAAGAGTTTCTCATGCCATAAGATAAATGGAAAACATACCAAAGCATTAATTTATTAGTGATTATAAAAGGTTGTATGCCTTATAATATTTTATTGGGAAGTTAATAACAAGTGGAAAATTTATGTTTCTTTAATAAAAAGGGATAATATCTAACTGTCAGTTTTGTATCAAAAGACAAACAACACTATTGGCTAAAGAATAATTGATAGAACCAGCTTATATATTATAAATAAATTACAAGATCAAATAATTATAAGGCAAAAATATATTTAAAGGACTAAAATTACCTCTAGCTAACAAATCTTCTTAAAGATACATAGATGCTAGTCACTTTAAATTTTTAATCTATTTTCATTTTCCAATTACATATCTAGCCATTAGATTAGATGGAGATCATCTATTTATGAATTTGTAAAATGAGACAAATATTTATTAAAATATAAAGGGATTATAAAAATCCAAAATTATATTTGAGATATAAAATTAGTCGACACTTGGAAACCTTGAGTTACTCTAAAAATCAGGATGACTTTTTTAGACACAAATAAATCTAGTCATTATATTTCCAATACTATCTCTAGCCATAAAAAATTAATTAAAATAAAATTTATTGAAATATAAATCCATTCTAGTCAATGGTTAAACTTATCTATTTTTAAAATTCAAAATTATCTCCAACCATCAGATCAAAGGGAACATCTTGAGTTATCGAACCTCAAAGGCTTAAAGCATAAAGGCACATCTCTATCTTGGATCTCTATCTATTGATCTTTCTAAGATATAATGACATGAGATATGTTGGAGATGAGTGATGATGTAACATCCTAAAATTAACTTATGTTGTTATATTAACATATTTCATGTTCATCTCTAATCATTTGATCAACTTAGGAAGATCATAGTCCTTAGTTCACACATGAAGCTTTCAAGAGAGAATGTGAATTAAGATTAATTAGAAGCTACATGGAAAACATTTGAATACTACAGGATCATGTTGAAAAAAAGGATTATGAGATATTAATTTCTATTATTTTTAGTTTTTAAGATCAGATTAGAGAGGTCAAAAATAAAGGGAAAAACTCACATAAATAAGAAAAAAATCTATGGATCAATTCAAGGTCATGGCACCTTGGAAAAGTACCATGATGAAAAATCATTTATGGATTCATGAATAAAATAATTAGTTATCTACAAGCACCTTAAACCTAGAGGTAAACCCATTCCATTTCAATCTTACATATTCTAAAATAATCCTTCCATCCTTACCCATCCATACCTATCCTAAACCATCAAAACACATCCTTATCCATTTAATCCTTACCTATCCAAAATCCATCCAAATATACACCATCCTTACCAATTTAAAACCAATAATAACGTATACTTATTAATATAATCCTTGTCATTATACTATCATCATTATTCCCTATTTTTCACTTGATAGAAAAGTGGAAACATATGGAGACATGTTCTTAAAAACATCTTGGGATATCCTTACACTAGTAATTTGATGACTAGACACTTGGTGTTTAGGTAATGTGTTCCTCGAATGTTTAGGCAATGTGTTCCTCAGAGTTATTATCTTAATTAATATTTAATCTAATCCATCCCTAATTTATACATGTTTTCAATTTTATATTGGACATTGTATTCAAAATTCAATCAAATATAAAAACATTTAAAATTTGCATCATAAAAAAATTTAAAAAAAAATACAAGAAACAAAATAAATCCAAAAAACATTACACAATACAAACATCATTTTCATCTTATCTTACATATTGTTAAAATCCTTAATCAATAAATCAAATTAACCATATCACCATCATTCTCTAAAGAAAAAACTTTTAAACATGATTTAAAACATGCATTTTATTTTGGGTGTGTTTTTACTTGCTTTTGTCCATGTGCTTTGGGTATTTTGTTTCTTTGCTTTACATGTATTATGTTTTTTTACCTTGTATTCTGTTTTAATTTAATTAAATTCACTATGCTAGTTATAGAAGATATTTTTATGATCTTCCATGTCATGATACATTATTAATGAAATTATGATTGTGTCAGTCCTTACATGTCTTACAAAAAAACATCATGAATTTTTCATACCATTGGTGCATATTATCATATGAAAAATAAAAAATAAGGATTCTCAAACCATGCTATAAATTGTGTTTAAATTCCATGTAAATATTTAAAAAATGTATCTATTCATCTAATCCACATCATTACATCATCTCCAAACATACATCACATCCCTAACACACATAAAATCATTCAAATACTATAATGCTCAAAATTTACATCTTAAGCACATGCAAAAACACATCATTTTTTTATTTTTTTACACTTCACTCATACACACTACCACTAACATATATAGAATAATCAACAATCACATACAATTACAAAAGGGATGACAACTAGTAAAAAGCACTTATTACAAATGGGTTTAAATTCCAAAACACTTTTAAATCACAATCCACTAGATATATACATCAACATATTATGAAAAAGAGAACACACTATAGTATAAGGCACATGTCTAAAAAAATTGAATAACTAGAAGCCAACACTGATGGTCCACAACTCATAATTTATAACAAGAAAGATTATTCAAACTTGGTGAAATTGGATTACACTCTTAATGAGTGCAATTATTAAACATTGAAAATACTCTCACATATTTGGATATATTAACATGAAAATCAACATAGAATGAGATCAAGACAATAGAAATAGTGAAAGTTAATCAAGTGAGGAGTGTAATGATAAAAACCATGCAACAAAAACCATGAAACCACATACACACCGTGGGATCATAAATTTAATCTAGATAAAATATCCTAGAAATAGTAAAAATTAAACCAAAATTATAAATAAATTAGCTAAATTAAAGAAAACTCATATGAGTCATAAAATATACCTAATGTAATAACAATATGACAAAAACATCTAAACCAAACTAAAATTAACAACTAAATTTGATTCTTCCAAGAAACTGATAATGAATAGGGTTCAAGGATGACTCACCAAAAATACCAAATGGGGATGAAAAGTAAATATGAAGGGTTATACATGAATATGAAACTCAAAAAGATGTTACAAATTTTATATTCAATAAATTTTAAACAAAGTGATTAATATACCACCTTTTCTAGAGTGGCATCATAGATTAAAATCATGAACAACAATTTTTTTTTAAATGAATTTGATTTGGAAAGGGATCACTAAAAATAGAGAAAATATATAAAAATATGAAACTAAAGGATCTATATAAATTTAAAGGTAAAATAATCACTATAAAAGTTTGTTTTTTATTTAAGAATCCTCTATCTATTTTTATAAACTCAATTTTGAATCAACTTTTTAAGCTAAGAAAGGAAATCAGGTGCAAAAATTTGTCAAAAGCCTCCAGAACTAGTTTCACCAAAGATTATCAGAATGGGGTGGAACATTTATGGTTATATAACTTGATTCACATATGACAATTAGATATCTTACAAGTTTCTATTTTATAAAAACTCAAGTTCAATTATTAATTATGATCCTATTTTTGAGTTCATTTGGTTGATTTCCAAATAGAAAATGCTTAGTTCAACTTGCAAAATCTTATAAAAGTGCATGCAATCATCCAACTATCAACAAATGATCATGTAGGACAATTTATCTATTCATGTACTTATCAATATAGGTATTAAGTTTCAAATTCATTTACACTCCACTTACAATATTTCAGAGGATATCTCAAGACCTGCCATGATCAACCTATCTTATTTTGGGTTTTTAGAATGATTCGGCTATGAAAATCATAATATTTATGTTAATAAACTTAGTAATAATCTAGGTTATAATTTATTAATTTTACTCATTAATTTCAATAGTATATGTTTAACCCAATATTAATTATGTAATTGATACTAAATATTAAGATTAATCCATAATTTCACAATGACAAGGTATGTTAAAGTCACTATATTTCAAGTCTATAATTAACAATTTTTTCTTACCACCTTATGTTTTTAACATTATTTTACTATTCAAATTGTGTGTTCTTAACACTAAAACTATCATATAACTATAAATATTAGATATTATAAAATTTATTTATCTGAATGATTACTATTTTCCACCTAAATAATATTTAATTGACCTATTCAACAATTTTTTTGACTCATAGATAAAAAAATTTAAAAATCACTACTAGAAGTAACTCTATTATTGAAGCACTAGCCTACATCTATTATCAATGAATTAAGTGTTACAGATAAACTATTGATAATTTAGATTAAGGAATAGTGTTGTATATTGTTAACCTTAAATAATACAACCATTATATTTATCAAATACATAAACACCAATATGGATATTTTCAATGGTAGTCAACTCAAGTAAATGACAATATCTAAAAAAAAAATCATACATATGTTTCAATTGAATAAAAAACATATAATCATCATTTATTCAAAACTCAAATCAAACAACATATGAGACATTACTAATTTCAACATAAAACATTACATCTATATACTTTATCTGTCACTGGCAACTCGCCAACATACACTACCAAAATAGTCAATGAAGGGGTTAGACTACACTACACAAGATATTTTTTCCCTAAACACTTCATTATTCCAAATTAATAAAAAAATAAAAATAAATTTTTTATCAACGTCACATAACATATAGTGATAACTTATATATTATGTAACAAGAAGGGTTAATCTTAATAAGACACAATTTCTCTGATTGGTACCCAAGATCATCATCTAATGTAAATAATTATAATTTTAATATGATAACAACATAATATACCAATATAAATGCTAAATAATAAAATCACACTAACATAACAATAATATAATAGTAAGAATATTTGTGCAAACATTGCAAGTGCAATAGATTTATGAGCTCCACTATAAGTGTAAACAAGAAAATAGATGGATCTTCTACATTAGTATTCACTCACAAGTTTATCTAATTAAAAGACAAAGGATATTAACTCGTTACATAGCTATTAAGGTAAGACTCAATTTTAACATCATTCTCAAGGTACCCTCAAGTAAACTACCATCACAACCTCAAACTAAGGTATTGTTACTAAACTTTATGTACTTGTATAGTTAGCAATTAGAATAAAACTTCTAATTTATTCATGAGTTAAATTCATAACTAATGGTAATAAAATAATAACCAATCACATATTCTTTACACAAAAATGGATAGGTGTTTCAAATCTAATATATAACCTCATATCAAAATAAGTATACACCATTATATATATATAAAGGTATGCTTTCATATATAAATCTACACTCCATATCAAATGATTTTTGTTACTTTAATTATACATTTATATATTCATTATACTCTAAAAATTTGATAATATTAATGAAACACAATTCAAAATAAACTTATAAGTATAAGTTTTACGTGCGTCTTAAAATTGAGAATGTATATCTCCTACCCTATAAAACCCATTCTAGATAGAAAACACATGAAGTTGGGCCACCCCCTACTGGGTTGGCTTAACTCAACTTTGATGGAGATTCAAAAGGACACCCAAGTACCATAGGTGAAGGAGGTGTCATTAGGGATGATTTTGGAATGGAAATTGTGGCCCATGCTAGACCCATGGGTACCCAAACAAACCACACTATGGAAACCCTAGTGGTACTTTAAGGGATCCAACTTGTAGCATAGTTGAACATATTAAAGCTAGACATTGAAGGTGACTCACTCAACATCATTAACTCCCTTGATGGTAAATTTAAACCATCACATACCATCAGTAATATTATTTTTGATGCCAAACGCATCCTTCTTCCCTAAGATTTTACCATCTCTCACATTTTTTATAAAGGGAACAATTTAGCTGACACCTTGGAAAACTTGAGGGCAGTCAGTATGGACCTAGCCTTATGGATTGGTCCCCATAACTTGCCACCTTTTATCTAACACATGATTATTTATGATGCAAATATTCTAAAGCTATAGGCTATCAATGAAGATACACACATAAACTCTAATAATGACTTGTAAATGGCCTAGATCCACTCAATATCATAAAAATGACATGAATTTTAAACTCAAGGACTATATATATCATTTTAAAAAAAACACATCCAAACAATAGGCAAGCAAAACAAAAAATCAATATTGTGACTAGATAATCTGCCAAAGACTTAGAACATAATTTCATAAGCAATAAAAATTTCATAGGGGTATATAGGGTCCAATGCAATCCATTTTCATGTAAAAAAGTCCAGACTAACTACAAAGTATGGTGAAAGCTTTCAAGGAGAGGCCTTACTAAATTCATGCTTAGGATGAAAGGACATGATGAGATCCTTTCTAGAGACTTCCCAGTTGGATGGGAGTAGAGATAGGTAACCTTTAGGGTGGCCATGGTGACTATTTTTGAGTAGTTTATAAGTGACTAGTATGACATGTGAAAGAATGAAAGCATTCAAGGAAAAATGACACAAGCAAGAACTGATGCAAGCCTTTATATAATATAACACTATTTTCCAATTAGGTAATAAGGGCTTACCTCAAAACAGCCTTTCACAAAAATGACCAAAAATATTTCTATAGGTAATATGGTATCTCTCTCAAATGTAAATTTACACATATTTTCTTGCATCATGTTTTACTATTAAATCATTTCAAAAGTACATAGGGTAAGCATGCACTATTATTTGCTCATGTCCTTTAAAGTAATGATCCTAACATTTTATGAAAGACCCTCGATAGACATTATCCATCAATGGATTATCCTACTTATCACAAAATGGGAAACCCCCATGAAAAGTAAGGAGATTCAATTATTGGAAAGTAGAAGAGAGAAACCCCCTAAAAAAACCTCTAAAGGGAGAAAAATAAGTGATACCTCTCCTTCTACCCACCTAAATCAATGAGAGGAAGGAAGAAGGAAAATACAAAGGATCACAACCCTTATTTCCCTTAGAAAACCCCTAGCAATAAAGATAGTAGGATCCTGTAATTCCAACAAAATATTGAGAACCCCAACCTCAAGCTTCAATAAATGATGATGGATGAAGTTTTGAGGTGATATGAAGACACTATAAAAATTTTGGAGGGAATCAAACAAAGGTTATTGAGGCTTCATGAAAACATGTAGAGTTTGGGAAGATAGATGTTTACCTACATGGATCAATGGAATAAGCTAAAATAAGAAATTGATGACATAAGGGAGGGGTCTGAAGACCAATAGATGAAAGGCATGGGAACTTCCAAAGGAAAGGAGGTAATCACCAAAACCCTAGGGGATCATAGCACCAAGAATTAGAAAATTAGAGGTAGTGAGATAGATCAAAAACTTAGTAGGATATTAGATGCCCAAAATGAGAGGATTGAGTAGTAGTGTGAAGAACCTGGCAGGAGGTAGCAAA
>JARHVA010010203.1:132500-205029 GCA_037957365.1 Torreya grandis
TATTATTCATAAATGGGTTTGTCATTAATTTTATTATTTTTACTTTGAAAAATTAATTATTACATTGAGAAAATCAAGCAATTGAATGTATTAATTTTTTTATAAAATTATTAATGTTATTTAAATTTTATTAATATTCAAATCCTAATAAGGTAGGTTATTGATGTTATACAGGATCTCTAGTAGTTTGAATTCATGTTTTAGCAGGAATCATATAATAGTCATGTTTGTAGTGCCTAAACATATGAAGGATCTGATAATGCACTACCTAAGGTCAATACAGTCTCATGTAACCACTCTCATAAGATACACCAGTCATTTGGCCTACTAGATAATATTACAAAAGGGTTAGGTTCTAGCTTCAATTAGCCAGATAATGAAGCTCTTGCTCTGGAAAAATTAGACCCCCATGTTGCCAAACTCTCTTGGGATGACATGGTCCAAGGTATAGGTATAGTGGTCTAGGACCCCTTGAGCCTCCAAATTTTCTCAAAATAAGCTAACAAAAAATATTCATCCCTATTCCAAACCTAATAGTGGAACAAGCCAACATGGATCTCACCAAATCCATCCTTGTTAGAGTTAGTGGCTACCATTTGAGTATAAATTCTTTTCAAAAATGGGTTGAATAAAGATGGAAAACCAAATCCTTTATATATGTGGTTACTTTGGCTAAGGGTTTATTTCTATTTAATTTTTATCTACAAGAATATTGCATTAAGGCTCTCTTAGAAGGCCCTTAGCTTATGGGAAAGGCTAGTTTCTTTGTTATAAGATGTAAGGCTGGGTCAAGCCTCAGTAACATAAACATGGATGATATTCCAATTTCGTTAATCCTTCTTCAACTCCCATTGGAATAATAACATCTAGAAGTTATCAATAGGATTTCTAGGGCCCTAAACCAACCTATCAAAATTGACCCAATTACTATCTCCCATCGTACGATGGTTGCTTCCATGTCCACATATTTCTACTAGCAAACAAGCCCTTGCTTCATGAGAACAAGATCAAATTAAATTATGGAATTTTAGCTAATAATGTCATCTAACAAAACAATTCTATCAATTGCCCATGGTGTGATGTTTTGAGTCATACACTCCATGATTGTTCAAAAAAAGCCCAAGATTCAATAGCCTTCTCTCTATAAAGGATTAGGAAAGATGTGTCAAAGATGGATTAATGGTTGAATGACCTCTCAATATTTTCCCCTCAGGTGCTTCTCCTTTCGATATCCTCAAAAAGGATTATGTGGTCTTATTTTATCAAAGAACCAAAAAAGAGGCACCAAAGATAGATTCAAGGTTAAAACACACTCTCAAGACTAGTTCCCCCCTAAGCCCCACTGAGTGTTTATCCTTCTATTAGTCTCAAAATTACCTTTTGCTCTAATGATTTCACTCCTCCTTTTTTGCCTAATGTTACAAAGCCATTTTATGAGTCGAGTACCTATGTGGTGCCCCTCCCTTCCCCTCTCCCCCATTCCCTTCCCCCTCCCTTTCCCCTCCCCTCCATTACTCCTTATATTATCTTCCCCTCTTAAGTGTGATTCCCTTCCCTCAATGCTTTTAACCCTTCCCCTGAGCCTGGATCCCATTTCCCCTCTCCTAAGTTCTAACCCATTCCCTCCTCCCCCTTAGCTCCACCTTAAGGAGTCCCATCCCCCCTTTTCCCCTCTACGTATTTTTCCCCTTCCCCGTCCCCCACTTTTCCTCTAGCTCATACCTCCCCTCCCCATTTTTGGAGTCTACCCAATCCTTTGCATGGAAGAGCCCTCCTTTTGTTGGCCTAGACATATCCCACCCCTCCCCCTAAGGCATCCCCCATCTATCCCTTTTTAAAATCCCTAGAGATTAGCAAAGATGGGTGGCAATGCTCTGAATCTCTCTCCCTCCCAAGACTTCCTCTTCAATGATGGGTTTGTCACTTGCACAAAAAATAAAAGAGTTAGGAAAAATACCAATATTGGTATGGATCTTAAACCTATGGGTAGATCCCTAAGGATGGTTATAAGAAACTACAAAAGATATTATTAAAGGTTCTCAACAAACTCTTAAGGTCCAATGTGATAAGAAATGAAGGTCCTTTCATGGAATGCAAGGGGCTGAAATAACCCTAGGAAATAAAGGAACCTTTGTGATACTATAAAAAGGGTAATAATGCCAACATGGTAGGAATACAGAATAATGCCCAAGCCCTCTCCTTAGAGTCTATAGGCACTTTGAGTGGCTTGGTTGTCTTATGTAACCTAAATGTCCTAAGAGGAGACCTTCTATGGAATTCCAACAACTAAATTTTAGTTTTATTTATAGATCTTGACAAAAACAACAAATAAATTTTAAGTAATGTTTATGTTCTAAATTCCAAACCTACTAGGAATCTTCTATAGAGAGCCTTATCATAATTTTTAAGTACCTATGTAAATTAGAATTAGATTGTTGTTGGTGACTTCAACACCCCCTCACTCTAGGGGAAAAATGGTGGCCTTATAAACTTCATGGATAATATGCTAGAGTTTAACTTCATCACTAATGCATGTCTAGTATATGTGGACCTTAATGGTATTTTATTTATGTTGTCTAATATAATATTATGATAAAATTTAATCCAAGTCCATGTAGATAGGTTTTTGATTTCACTTAATTAGGACATACACTTTTCTAGTTAGCTCTCTCCTTGCAAAGGATAAGTTATAAGCACAATCCCTTGGTGTTCAAAGCCAACAAGATCTCTAAACCTAAATTCAGCCTTTTAAATTTGAAAACATGTGGCTTCATCACCCCAACCTCATAGAATCCTTACAAGATTGGTGGAAAGAACCCATCTCAGGGTTTGTTGTGTTTATCCTCATAAAGAAACTCAAATTTTTTAAAACCAAGAAGAAAATATAGAATAAATAAGTATTCAAGGAAATTTTCTTGTAAA
The DNA here is from genome assembly GCA_037957365.1 of Torreya grandis. Lineage (NCBI taxonomy): Eukaryota > Viridiplantae > Streptophyta > Pinopsida > Cupressales > Taxaceae > Torreya > Torreya grandis. The sequence continues at coordinate 135,423 of JARHVA010010203.1, forward strand.
AAAAGTCTCTTGAAGTGGAAATTTCAGCAATTGAAGAGGTTAGTGCCTCTAGTAGTTACAATGATCTTATGGCTTCAAAGGAAAAAGACCTCCTATGTCATTTTCATAACCTAAAAGAAAAAGAGGAGGCCTTCTAGAAATAAAACTCTAGATGCTTATGGTTAAAGGAAGGTGACAAGAATACAAAATTATTTCACCATTTTTCCTTAAGGCATAGGAATATCAATAGAATTTCCCAACTACAAATGGAAGATGGGACCATGAGTAGAGACAAAAAAGATATCTTCTGCCATACTATTAATTTTCTTAGGAACCTTATCTCAAATGGAGTACCTGATGACCTTCTTGTCTCTTATGCCCTCACTAATTTCGATAAAGTATTCATAGCTTCTGACAATGCTTCCCTCACCAATATTACCTCAAATGAGGAAATCAAAAGTGCAGTCTTCTCTATGGAAGGATACAAGGCATAGAGACCTAATGCATTCCCACCTTTTTTCTTCCAAAATTTTTGAGAAATTATCCAACTATAAGTTAAAGACGTTTTTAGAGAATTAGTCTAAATATATTCTCAAGGAAATCAACAACATCTTCCTTATAATTTTTTAAAAATAAGGCACCACTAACATTCAAGACTTTCAGCCCCTTATCTTGTGTAACACCACTTACAAAACTTTCTCCTCTATCTTGGTGAAATGCATGCAATCTTTACTTGATAAACTTATTGGGAAGCAACATGGGGGTTTTGTGGTAGGTAGATAAATCATAGATGGCATTATCCTGACTCATGAAGTTGTTCATTCTATTTCTAAATATTAAAGGTAGGGCATGTTGCTCAAGTTGGACATGTTGAAAGCTTATGACTGGGTTTCTTGGCATTTCTTTATGTAGATTTTTGGAAAATCTGGGGATGAATCAAGATATTAAGAAAATTATCTAGAATTCCATTACCACCTCCAAATTTTCCAATATTTTAAATAGTGTTCTAAAATCTTTATTTTCTACTTCAAGAGGATTAAGACATGGAAACACCCTCTCTCCCTACCTCCTCATCATTTTAGCAAAAACCTTGGGAAGAAGATTGAGGAGGGCCTACACTTAGGGACTTTTTAAGCGTATCTCAGTGGCCCGTAATACAAATCCTATCACCTACCAATAGTTTGTTGATGACACTATTATTTTAGGAGATGATTTTATTGAGGAAGCAAAGCAATTAAAATTCATATTAAACAACTATGAAAAGGCTTCCAATTAGTGTATTAAATTTTTAAAATATCCCCCTATTCTTTATCAATACTCCACCCCTTCAACAAAAAATAATCACCAAGATCCTACACTGTCAAGTGGGAAATCTATCATAAATCCACTTAGGCATCCCTTTATTTGTAATAATAATGGACTCTAAAATTTATAACCATTAATTTATCACATTAGAAAAAAAATAGTAGGTTGGAAGGACTACCTTCTCACCTAGGTATGGAAATACCATCTCCTCAAGGCCTAAATTTAGAGCATTCCTATTTACCAAATGTATATATTTAGAATGTTGTCCAATGTACCCTTTAAAATTAAACAAATTAAAAAAAAACTTCTTGTGGAGGGACACTAAAGAAAGATTTAGATATAACCTTATTGCTTGTGAAAATGTTTGTCTTCCAAAAGCAAATAGAGGTCTTAGCCTGAGAAGCATCAAATCCATGAAGAGAGCCATGTTGGCAAAAATGGGATGATGCCTAATGAAGGAAAATGGGGAGTGGGAAAGAACTATCAAAGTCAAATACCTAGAATAAGTGGAAGAGGATGAATTCATATGGGAAGCAGGCCCTTTTGATGGATCCACCTTCTGGAAAGCTATAACCAACTGCAAGGATCTCTTAAAGAAAGATATCTTATAAAAATTTAGTAATAGTGAGAAAATCGACTTCTAGGTAGATGTCTGGTTATCTCCCTCCCATCTCTCCACTCAAGAGATTTGGGTAGGGTGGTATAGACATATCAATAAAATATGGGGATCAAATATTAAAGATTGCATAGAAATAAAGGAAGGATAAAAGTTCTAGAAAGTATTTCCTAGTGATGGTCTATCACTAGATGAAACTCAGGTTATTCAAACCCTCAATCTATCATTAAGATAGTTTAACATCCTATCCATCTAGAAGGAAGATCACTTTATTTGATAGGTATAAGATAATGACTCCTACTTAGTGGCCTTAGGACATGTAACTAACTTTAATTTGGAAAGTTAATGGAATTTTTTGAAATAATTTGACTCCCAAATCTAATTTATTTTTTGTCCTACGATGTAGGATAAAACTATGATGGTGGATAACTTGACCAAAAGATGATTATTAGTCCCCAATAGGTGCCTAATTTATTAGAGCATAGAAGATTTAGTTCACCATATCTTCCTTTAATGTCCCTTCATCTTGACACTATTTGTATGCAATCATAATTACATGTTATTCATGAATTAATATTGGATTAGATAAGATATAACACACCTACAATTATAATTGGGTATACACTTGTTAAGTGGGAGAATGAACAATATGGAGATCCACTAGACATGATTAGGGGATCACTTGTATCACTTGTCATAACATATCATGCTAGCAAGGGTTTCAAATCTTACAGTCTAACATAATCACACAATAACCCTAAAAGAGTCATATGATTTTATATTTCACTTATGCTAAAACACAAGAGAGTAAACTATTCTAATAAAAAGAAAAGTAAACTAATCTAGTGCACACCAAATCTTGAGGCATAAAGTGGGGGTTAGAAATAAATAAATAAATAACTAAACTAAACATGCATATGAGATATATAATCATTTCAATGTATATAGAATATTAATACATGGAAGAGAATAATAAGTATTGCATTTTCTATCTACTCTTACAAAGGAAAAATAAAGTTAGGAATACTTACCATTGAAGACAAACCTGTCGAGCCTCAATCTCTCTCTTGGCCAAAGTGCTTCATAAAAGATTATTGTGGTTTGTAAGGATAACCAAGATAAGTCAGCTCTAGGATACACAGCCTACCTAACCATCCAAAATAATTCTCTGTAAGATAAGATCAGAGCTTCAAAGAAATCATTTAACCCTAAAGCTTTTTTCCTCAAGTAGAATGGTTAATAAGCAGATGTTCATTTGCACTTATTCACTTTATTTAACTCTATCTTATGAAATGGTTGTAAATGAATTTGTATATATATTAGTATCTTCCCTAAAAAAATTTGGACATGTCGGCTATACTAGGTTGACTAGGTCAACTTAGCACATTTTTAGGCTAACTCACTAGGTCTATGCTAGGTTGGCTAGGAAGATAACAAACCAAAAGAGCTAAAGTGTCCCCAAAACACACTATGTCAACTTGACCTAGTTTTATGAATAGGTCTAAAGGGTAATAAGGAAAGAAATGAAGGAATAAATCATGACAATGATTAGAATGGATAGGAAAGAGAGAAATAAGGTTAGGGTTCAGTGTTTTAAGAGACAAGTATGTAGATGGAAAATGGAAAAAAGAACAATAATATTATGAAGCACTGATGGTCTACCCACCCCTTTCTTGGTGCACCCCTTAAGGCATGCACTCAGAGAGATTAAGACTTGATAGGTTCCTTCAAGATACAAAGTGTTAGTAATCAATAAACAATTGAAAATATTACTTGTTTACACTATTCAATTGGTTGATTAATCACATTAACATGGTCTAGGTCAAACTAAAAAATCTTTTAGACCTCATTATGTAATATAATTCCCCTTGGAATCTCACTTCCCTTGTCTTACTTTGGTGTCTTTCTCTCCCCCATTAGTTTTGGTGTGTTTTGAAAATTTGTAATGATAGACTCTTCCTTAACAAAAAATACCAACCAAAAGGCATCTTCCTTCTCCTTTACCAGACCATTTTGGAAAACTAGAAAGCCTTCCCCCTAAAGACAAAGAACCTGCCCATCCCTCTAGCTTCAAAATCCTAAAAAACTAGGATATTACACGTGTTATATTTTCCATCAAAATATTAAATCCATAATCACACTAAATAGAAGGCTCCATTAAAAGGCTAGGTGAAACTAAACATTGATGGTTCCTCTAAAGGCAGTGTAGCTCCTATAGGTAGAGGAAGAGTTTTACATAATAAAAAATGGAATATGTTTGTTTCTTATGCGAGTCCCATGGGAACGCAAACAAACCACCTAGCAGAGGCCAAGGTGGCTCTCTAGGGTATACAATTGGCATAATGAATCAACTATAATAGGATCATTATGTAGTGTGATTCATTGAATATTCTAAATTCCTTGGAGGGGAAAATAAACCCTTCTCACACCATCAAAGATATCATTGATGATGGAAAACAGCTCTTGAAGGTCATGTCTCACTTTCAAATTATCCACATCTATAAGGAAGGAAATAGGGTGACCAACCTCTTCGCCAACATTGGAGTTGAACTCCACATTTTAACTAACTATCATATTGTAAGAATCATCCCTATCCATTTTATAAATGCCTTATTGGCTGAACGTACCAATGCATGTTAAAAACATCATTTCTTTACATGTTTATGATATTATTTTCAAGTGGTGGATCTTAATTGGGATCATCCACAATTATACTAATAGGATGGGACATAATTTTTATATCAAGTCTTTAGTGGGCTTCCCAAACCATAATTGTTTTTTTTCAAATCCACTACATCTAGAGACTTCTTCCTGATCATTTTGGATTTTCATACTTTTATCTGATAGGAGGTTATTGGGATATATTGGAACCCATATCTTTCAAGGATGTTCATGACTAGAAAAAACTTTTGAAAATGCTAAAATATGGGGGACTCACTAAGTTCATGGAATGAAGCATGAATCACAATACAGAGGTTTCCCATGACTTTGTTGTGGCTTGGAATAAGATAAAAGTGACCATTCATAGCATCAAAACCAATGTTTCAAAGGAATACATAGGCAAAGTGGTTGATATGTCATTGGAAGGTATCAAGGTGTTTAAGGACCAATCAAAAAATAAGAGTTGTTGTAACATTTACTTAGGATGAATGACTTTGTGTGTATGGATAAGAAATGTTTCCCATGGATTGGTATCCCATGCTACTGGCTTGACATTTATCTTCAGGTCATATGTTACATGAGACTTTGAGGTAAACACACTCTTATATTTTCCCACCACTTTCTACTATTAAATCATTTTATTGGATACAAAACTAGTCTACCTTTATTTTTTATAAAGTCCCTTGAAATCACTATTTTAGTGCATCAAGTGAATGGATCTAATCCCATCCTCCACTAAGGTTTAATTCTCCTCCTAGTTAAGTATGGCCAATCTCTTCATATCCAAGAGGTTCTCCCTATGGGATCTTACTTTGGGTAGGACTCCCCAATGGAGGATCCCACCACATGATTTGATTAGCTCTCTGATCTCACCCCTCAAGATAGCTTTAAAAAGTTATCTTATGATAATCTCCCCCTTAAGATATTTATCCCCAAACCTAAGCCTATCTCTCTCATTGTGGGTACCCTAATAGAGACCACCTAGAAAGGGAAAGTCATTTCAACTGATGAGATGGAAAGTAATAAGTTATAGTTGGAGAATTTTAACTCCAAGGTTCAATAAGTAGGGGTGTCCCTTGTCAAGTTCATTTAGGACTGGAAATATTTGCATAGAAAAGCCAATTCAATAGTTTATGATTTTATTTAGTCTACCCAAACTACCCCATCCCCTACCATTTAGTCACCTAAAACCTTAAGATCCCCCATCTAGGTTCACCCAAGGGGTCCCCCCAAATCAGTCTCCCTTGTAGGTTAAATGACAAAAGTACGCCCATATACTCTTCCCTAATGAAGCTGCTAAAGGCCTTGTGAAATACAACTAAGAAAAGGTCTCTAAGGTAAAATATATCATCTTGACAAAGATTCTTTAAGATGCTGAAGACCCATCAAAGGGAATTTTATCTTAAGTTTCTTTCTATTTTTTTATTGTTCTTGTTCTCGATTTAATCCTATAGTTTATTTTTCTAATTTGGTTACTTGGCTTTATTTTAGCCTATTTTAACTCTCTGTACTACACTTTAGTGGTTCTAGGATCCTTGTAAAACCTATTTTTTACCTTATCAAGTAAAAAAATTGAAACCAATTATTTAATTTTATTTTAAATTATGAGTAAATAAGTACATTTATCTATTTAATATGCTTATCTATAAAATATAGTTTTAATATGCATACATTTTTATATATGTATATTTATATAATCTTTTTTTTGCCCATTATTAAATATTAGATAAACATGGAAACAATCATAGCTATGTTACTATTCTTATTTTAAAAACTAGATTTTGTTATCAAAACACCAAGAAAATACAAGTCAAATACTCAAGATCGATTTAACATAACTTGGTCTCTTGATGGTTTAAATAAGTTATTTAAGTTAACACAATCCATTCATATGGATAAACCTATCAAAGTAACTCAATGACATGAAAAACCCTAGAATTCAAGTAACATAATAATTGGTAATAATAATTGTTATTATCACTAAACACATAGCCTAAGGTAGTCCTACATGAGTTGTAATGAGACTAATTCTAAGTCACCACAACAAGGTAACTAAATTGAAGACTAATAATCAATTATAAGACATCTCACTCACATGACATGCACAAGGGCACACTCAACACATTGATAGTATAAATAATGTCATGTCATCATGAAAGTATTATCAATCTTGAGAAGGGTACTACGTTTACCCACTTTGAAAATTACATCATCCTTGATTCTTCCAAAATAACATCATGTAGTGGAATCCTTCACATTCCCTAATTATAATAATCCACTACTGATTGAACCCTTACATTATATCCAACCTCATATAGTTATTTTCCAAACAATTTTAAAAGCGATAACACTAAAATGTTGGCATCAATACTCTTCTATGATAGAACATAAGTTCATATTTCAACTAACCCTTTTTGCCATCCTATGGCACAATAGGAATAATAAATATAGCTATAAAATATGGAACTAATGTAATTACTATAATATCTTTCAGCTATGCAATGATGAGTTAATTATTAGTTGAAACATACTAACATGTTATTCCTACTGAACAAAATATCATAAATCTAAAAAATTTCAAAATATCATATTCATTACCTACTAATATTATGAAATGTCAAAATTTTTAACTAAAATTATAATCACTGAGCTACGATAAAATAATATCATATCTACTGTGTAATAAGAAATAATGAAAATGATTACCAAGTCATATAAGAAGTATACAATGCTTAAATAATAAGACAACTCTAATGTGAAAATAATAATAGTCTTTATCAACTACATCATCAAAAACATCTCTCCAAACCTCCTTAGAACTCCCAAAACTACTTAGACCTCCCGACTAGTTAAACCTCCCAAAACCTCATTATTCTCTCCTTAGACTTCTTGACCTCTTTAGACCTCCCAAATAAATGGCCATAATAATATGTATATAAAGAATAATTAACACCATGTTTGGTGGTTGAGAAGGATGGTGTCATGAACCTATCCTACATGGGTTCTCATCTTGACCCAGTAGCTTTTAAAAGCTACTTCTTCTCCCCCACATAGCACACACAGTGCACATTAAAACATATATATAGAAAACACTTGAACCAACATTCATCAAAAACTAAAATACCATAATAATTTTTAATAATCAATTTAAGAGTTAAGAAGCCAATGAAATCAAAAAATAAGTCAAAAAACCATAAATTCAATTTAAAAAAAGTCAACACCCATAAACAAAACAAGTCCAAGCCACAATTACCAATTCATCAAAATAGACAAAATTAAATTCAATTACAATCAAATGTAAATCCATTTACTTCAAGTTTAATAAAATAACTTATAAATGTTCAAAGTTAGAAAAGAACAATTACATACAAATATAAGTTCAAGGACTAGTTCTAGTTCTCAAATAAAAATTGAAAACATCATATTACTCAAACTATTTGACTATAAAAGGTCACCCAAAGGAAGAATGAATCAATAAAATTCAGTCATCTTATAGAGGTGAGAGAACAAAAGCAACTTGACTACCTCCTTGAGGTAGGAGAAAACATCTCATCATCCTCCATATACTTCCCAAAATAGCAACATGATTACCTTCTAGAGGGAATAAAGTAAGACTCAAATACCTCTTAGAGGTAGGAAAAAAAAGAACAACAATAATCTGCCATATACCTCCCAATAACAAGTGTTGATATAATTGTATAAAAAGAGACCAAGTGTGAACTTCATGCTTGACACCCAATGCTAAAAGTATCCTATAAAATTTGACAACTATCCCAAAGTCTATGAATCCCCTGATATACAAGTCTCTCATCAGCTAAAGTATCATTTTTTACTATTACACTTAACTCAAATACTTTTTTGAATAAATACTATGTTTAATCCTAGTTGTCTTATTCTAATGTATATTCATAATATGTATTGATAACTTTCATGTAAAATCACTAATGAAAATATATCAATAGTTGCACTATCATAATTGATTCTCATGGATATATCATTGTTCAATCTCAATTTATGTTTCCAAAGTAGAGTAATCATATATTCTACAAAAACTATTTTGATGCTTAAAACAATTATTACATGTTAAAATGAACACCCAAGTGAACCATAAGCACATAAAAAATGGGCATCTCAAAATAAAACTAATTAGCTTACTAATTCTCTCACATATAAGAAGTTGTGTTCACTATTCATAATATAGATGGAGACACAAAAGTAAACTATCCAGACCCTATTCGCACACTTACTCTTGAATCACTTGTGGTTACACACAAGGTTCAAACTACATAACTTGAGGATAAAATTATAAATTACAACACTCTTATTCAAATGTAAAACATCCCAAACCATACTAGGTACCATCTAGTTATATAACAACTACCATACAAAAGGTTAAAAGCATGCTAGGGTTAATTAAATCTCATAACTATAACATAATAGAACAAAGCCTTTTTATAACCTCATCGATTACACTTAACCAAGATGAATAACAAAACACTAACTATAGCATACTAAATTATAACTACCAGTACTAATATTTTTGTTTTATAAACAATCAATTTGTTATCATATTGTTAACTATATATGCTTTCCATTATTATAGTCATATTCACTCAACAAATTAATGCATAACTATTATAAGTATACATGAATAGATTAAAGTAGGTATTTACCCTATAAAAACATATATATGTACAAATTTTATCCTCATATAGTTGTTTTCTACCAAGGAATATAAATAATTGACTAACATAAACATTCACTTAATGAGACACAAAATAAATACAATCAACCAAAAAAGTTTATCATTTTTCCATTCACTTCACGGTGCAATAATTTGCAGTGGCTAGATACTCCAACATAATAGTAAATGAATAACCAATGAGTTCTCTCTAACATGATGCTCCCATCCTCAATTGAATAAATCCTATAATTAAAATCCAATGGTTTCCAATCTATTCCATGTTGGTAAGTACATACACTCTCATCATGTCATTCCACTTATACACACATGAGAAAAAGTTATAGAATACAAGTAGCAGAACACCAACAATCCAGAGCTCCTAAAATTTAACCTAGATCTAATACCAAAATGTAATGACCAAAATTAACATCTTAGGCACAAACAAAACCACATTAATTTTTTTTGACACTTCACTCATACACACTACCACTAACATATACAAAAGAATCAACAATCATATATGATTATAAAAGGGATGATAACTAGTAAACAACACTTACTGCAAATGGGTTTACATTCCAAAACAATTTTCAATCACACCACACTATATTTATACCTCAACATCTTATTACAAAGAGGAAACATTATAGGATGAGGCACATGTCTAAACATATTGAATAACTACAAGCTAACACCGAAGATCTATAACTCAGACTCCATAACAAGAAGGATTATTTAAAGTTGGCGAAACTAGATTACACTCTTTACAAGCCCAATTGTTAAACATTGAAACTAATATCACATATTAGATATATTAACATGATGATTAACATATAATGACATCATGACAATAAACATACCAAAGGGTTAATTAAGTGAAAAGTATAATGTTGAGAACCACAAAATCACATACACACCATGGGCTCATAAAGTGACTCTAGATAAAATATCCCAATAATAATAAAAATTAAAAAAAAGTTATAAATAAATTATTTAAGATAAGGAAAACTAATATGAGTCATCAAATAGACCCAATTTAATAACAATGTGAAGTGAAATGTCTAAACCAAACTAAAATTAACAACATTGATCTAATTCTTCTAGGAAATTGCTAATGAATAGGGTTCAAGGTGGACTCACTAAAAATACCAAACATGGATGAAAAATAAATATGAAAGGTTATACATGAATATTAAAATCAACCAATCGGTTATAACTTTCATATTAAATAAAAATTAAACTAGGTGATTAATACAACTCCCTTTCTAGAGCAACCTCCTAGATTAAAACCAAGAACAATATAAATTTTTGAATGAATTTGATTTGGAAAGTGGTCACTAAAAATATCAAATGGATATAAAATATAAAACTAAAATATATGTAAGTTTTAAATTTTAAAAAAAATACTATAAAATTTTTGTTTTTATTTAAGACTCCTTTAGTCATTTTTTAAAACTCAATTTTGAATTGACTTCATAGGTTGAAAAGAAAATTGGGGCAATTTTTTTGCCAAAAGCCTCCAAAACTGTATTCACAAAAGATTATCAAAATAGGGTAGAAAATTTAAGGTTATAGAACCTGATTCATATATGGTAAATTAAAATCTTACAAACTTCCATTTGAGAAAAATTTAATCTTGGGTATTATTTTTTATCCTATTTCTGAGCTGATTTGGTTGATTTTAAAACAAAAAACTCTTAGTGTAAACTTGCATTAAATATTATAAAAGTGAATGTAATTATCCAAATATCCACAAACAATCCTAGAGGATGATTTATATATTTATTTAATTATTAATATAGGATTTAAGTTTCAAATTCATTTACACTCCACTAACAAGATTTCTAAGGATAACTTAAGACCTGTAATAATCAACCTATACAATTTTGGATTTATACAATGATTAAGCTATGAGAATCATAATATTTATGTTAATACACTCAATAATAATTTGGGTTAGAATTTATTAACTTTACTTATTAATTTTAACTATATATTTTTAACCCAATATTAATTGTTAACTAATACTACATATTAAGATTAACCTATAATTTCACAATGATAAGGTATTTTAATATTTTATAGAATAATGGTGTTTTATTCCTAATTAATAAATAGGTCTGAATTAAAGTAAATAATGTGAAATAATTAATCCAATGATTTATAAAAATAGATTATATTTTTTCCTTTAATAACAATAGTATGGAGAGAGAGAAATATAAATTAGCTTATTCTATGTTGTCTAGTCTGAGATAGGGTCTGAGAATTGAGGTACAGGACTGGGATAGTGTTAAAAATAGGTCCCTAAACTTTGTTTTTTTATTGGAAAAGAGTGTCAAAAGTGGGACACCCTATTGTTCAATGTTGTATTCATTTTCCAACACTTTTGTCCAAGTGCTTTGAGTTATTTGGGTTCTACTCAACAGGTATGTGTTACTTTATTAGTGAAATATTGAAGCCCAAAAGTCTATGAAGCTCATTGTGCATCTATTTTAATATTAAAAATCCATAGGATATCTTTGTGCTTAAACTTGAAAAGAAACTTGGGAAAGAGAGAAAAAGGGTTAGTGTGTAAAGGATACATTCGATGCACTTCAAACCCTGTGTGTGTGCATGTTGCCTATATACTAATACTCTGAAAAGGGATAAAGCTAATGTAATTCTCCCATTAAAATTCTTGGTGTAATTATGTATGAAAATGCAACTAGATGCAAAATTGGGTGTACTTTAGATGGCTAGGGACTAGTGTAAGGGTTTGAATAGGCTTGGAATAATATTGGAAGGTTGTATCTAGAGAATAGGGAAAATTATGTGAGTGTACTTGCTTGTATTCTTGCTTCTCTCTTATAAGTGAGTGACAACCCTTATAAATGGACTTTGAATGGAATTTTGTAGGGGATTTAATGATCATGGGTTAAATTAATTTGCATTAGGATGACATGAATTAGGATAAGGATCTGGGAAAAAATGATGATTTGAACCAAATTTACACTTAGACAATAGTGATAGAAACATGACACCTTGGGTTTCAACATTCTTATTCAAGTTTAGCACTATTATCTAAAGGGAATGAAACCTAGGGGGATGGATTTGGGCCTAAAATAACTGCTTGGGATTGTAATGGTTGATTCTAAAAGGTTGTGGATGACTAGGAATTAGTGAAATAAAAGCCTATAAGGGTTATGCAAATAAGTAGGAGGAACTATGGATTTGGTGTCATTAACCACATCAAAGTAACCAAATTTCAGATTTTACATGACTACATTTCCCTGCCTTTATTCTAGTGTTGTAATAAAGTGAAATACTATGATAAAAAAATAAATAAAAAGTGTACCTAAAATTATCTACAAAGGTGAAGCCCATGAATCTTATGTGATGTTGAGTAATGTTGGATAGTATGTCAAGAGCACATTATGCAAGTGTGAATCTATGAAATTAAATAAAGAGTAGATCAGTTCTTATTATATGTGATATAGAACAAGAACAACAAAAGTTGAGTAAAAGGAAAAGGAAGAGAAAGGAGTGAATACACCTCACTGGGTATGCAAATTGATACAAACACTATTTCAATCCTTAGTAGGTTAAGTAATACTAGATTGTGTTGGATGATGTTATACCAATATTTACATCATGAATGGATCTAGGTTCTCAATTCCCAAGAAAGTGGCTTAGGAATGTTAAAGTAAGCCCTTTGGCTACATTATCACCTACTGAGTGAAGATAATGAATCATATGTGTGTATTGTCTGTATAATCCCTCTAAATAGGTGGTTCAAGAGTACAAAGGCTAGCCAGACCTTTGGCTCCATCATTACCCCATGAAGTGAAGCTATGAAGTGATACCAGTATAGAATATATGTCATATGAGATCTCTCATAGAGCGTATGAATACTTTTAAAGTATAACAATGTGGCATGGATAGACAAACATATGCTAGAAACTAGCCCACTCTTGGACATTTCAAAAGATGGAGGTTAGGTTTTTATGAAATCCACTCCAAAACTAATGCAATATGCTTATGTGAAAATCAAATTAAGAAACTGGGTACTTAGGAAGTTAAACTTGTATGAAAGTTTAACTTGAGAAATGATGCCAACCACCTGTAGATGGAGTAAGGCATGTAAATACTAAGATTACATGGGTAATAAATTGAACTCAAAAACAAAGAAAACCAATATGTCATACACATTAACCCCAATCACTAGTGTTTGGAACTTGGATTGTGATTTAAAAGTTATGTAAATTTCATAATCTAAAACTAGAAGTGAGAGTCATCATGCCATGAATGATACCCCCCATATCTAGATTTCTTGAGAAAACTATAATAAAACTACTAATTTGTGAGTGATCTAAATATCCAAAAATTGTAGTTGAGATAAACTTTTTTCCCATTACTTGAAAACTTAGGTATTTTTCTACCTAGATTAGAATGTCAAAATGAGTACACCCCTATTTTTGGCACTACTATCCATTTTTGATTCTATTTTCATATGCTAAAACTAGTTGTTGATCTGGAATCATCACTATTTTTTAATTCTATTTTGACTAATTTGACCTCTATATTCTAAACTAGGTGATCTGAATGTTGCTATTTTGACTATTAAGAGCTTTGATTTCTATGACAAAACCCTTATTTTTCCCCCTTATTTTGAGGGTAGGAATGAATACCCTAAAATGATTTCCCTTAGAAGAAATAACCCTACATGTGTGTTATGTTACATAGATACATGATATATCAATGATAATTAACAAGATATCTCAAGATATAGTAACATTTGTATTAAGAGAGTTTTAGGTCAACGTGGGAATGCCTAGATAGATGTAACAAAGTGATAACATGTATAATGTATTGAAATAAAATTATAAATGTTAGATGTTATATGTTAGTTATTAGTTGTTAGTTGTCAAGGAGGGGTAAAGAATGATGTACATCATGGCATCTAAGAAAGCAAGGTAAATACATGGTATGGATCATAGCATTGTAAACATGGATAATTAATCAAGAAACAAACATATAAAGCAATAAGAAAGATTCAAGAAGAATACAAGGTTGACCAAGGGGCCACACAAATAAGGGACACAGGCACATGTCACTCAATATAAAAAGTAATCATACAAGGCATGTTCAAATGCCACATACACACACAATTTGAAATAAGCAAAAAATTGGCATGAGGGCCATAGGCACATAGAAGAGTAAGATCAAGGGACATTGGGAAATGTCCAAATGTACACACACATGAATATAAGTAAAAGACATTGGAAAATGTCTTAAAGCATACATAAGAAACACAATTAGAACTAGAAATGCAATCACATCAAGCTAAGCAAAGCAAGAAAGGAAAGTATGTAAACTGAAAATACAAACAAATCTAACTAATCAAAGCAAGAAGTGAAAGTATGCAAGACATGTTACTATAAGACTAGGTATATTATAAAAGTTACACAAGTGATAGATACTATTGAAATGTTGATATAGTAATATGTGTAATTTGGTAAGTAATGTACATTAGTATGATAACTTAGAATGTGTAGTGTAAGATTGACATAACCTAGATGGTATAGTCATGTATAAGATACCCCCAATGGGTATGTATATCAATACATGTCTCAAATGTAGTAGGAATTCCCCTTCAATGGGTAGAGTAAAGCAATCAAGTAGATGGATGTCACTACACATACTCTAAACAGATCAAGTGAAGCACAATAATGTAGATAAATTGACATACAATATCATGTAACAACAAATTTAAGTCATAGCATGATAGTGGTATGGAAAGGCATGGAGTATGCACACAATTGAATTTTTTTGGTATTTTGACATATTTGAATGTTTTTGTGTTCTAATATAAGATATGTAGAAGATAAACTAGGAAGAAATGATATTAACCAATGAGTCTCATGGGAGAGTCCATATCATGGTGTCCTATATCATGGTAGCTCATTTAAAACCAATCATAGTGGGTTGATACATAAAATAGGTCTTGGAAAACTTGCTTGTAGTGAATATTTCTCTGAAGTGGTACTCTTTAATGTGTATGACTAAGTATAAATTGATATAGAGCTAAAACTATATTGATGTATCATTTAATACCAATCATAGTGGGTTTTTACTTGAAATGGGTCCTAGAAAACTTGGTCATAGTGAATATTTTGCTAAAGCACTACTCTATGATGTGTATGTGTATAGAATTATACTATAAATACCATAGAATACACTATTGTATGTAAGCTAAGCTCACTATATTAGTCTCTAAATCCACTAAGTAGGTGGGATAGGATATCTTCTGTGAGGCTCTATCTGATAAACTGTATTACTCTCATGATGAGTAAATGATGATTCATATGAAGGAATGTCCTGGGAGGACATAATCATAGAGGAATGAGGTCTATGGTTCAGTAATGGAAGAGATATTGGTGACCCATATGTGAATGCTATGATTATATTATCAATACATCTATTAATGTAATTCTTGAGTCCATAACAATAATTATCTTTGTGTCCATGGATATTATGGTAGTTGTAAAAGGGTTGATGTGGCTGCCTATGTAGGAGATGTAGAACCCACTGATAAGTATAAGGCAATGTGATTAACCTCCTATCTAGTAGTGCTGATAATATAACATATGGGATATCCCTCTTTAAATTAAAGTGTAATGGTTCCCTACTACTATTTTTTGTAGTGCTTATTGTAGGTTGTGATTTCTAGTTTTGATATGTAACATAATTTGCAACTGATTTACTAGATGAATTTTCATATACATGATTGGCACTAGGGTACCTTTAAATATTTTGTATTGTAATTTGATTTTCCAATGTTGTGATATTTTCATGTAATAATTGATTATGTGTTTTTAAATATAAAATTAGCTTACTCATGTTGGCGATTTGATTCCTTAGAGTCTCACAAGTACAAACCTTAATTATGTTTGATTGAACATGTAAGCACATATGTTGAAGAGGGTTTGCATAAGATATAAGTGAAATGTATGCATTAGAATAAATAATATAGGATACCTCACCTTTTGGATGGTGATATCGTGGACCTATTTAGAGGTAAAGTAGTTATCACCCTCTTGAGGGAGATGAGGAGAAAGGATTTCTTTCCTCTACATGAAATGTGACATTGAAACAAGAGTAGCCAAAGAGGCAAATACATCTAGGTAGAAACTATGAATGTAGGATAAAATGAATATAAGAAGAGTTATAAACTATATATAGATATTATTATAGAGAACATTCCACATGAAAGATAGTAAACAAGGGATAGAAAGCATGAATTTGTGCATCTATGCATTAGAAATTGTGACATGTGCCATGACATTTTGAATGTGTTTAGCATAATGAATCTGGAGATTTTTACGTATGTAAAATATAGATTAAAGAATTCAGAACATGATTTTGTGCCTAAATTCATAAATATATTTGAATTGTAACATAATATTGCTAACATGTTTAGCATTAAAAACTTAAAAATTGTTTCATATAAGAGATAGAGAGTATGCAAAAGGCATATTCAAATCTTGTGTAATTTTAGCAATAAATGTTGTAATATCATACCCTATTATTAAAATTAAGCATTAAATGAAAAGAATGACACTTTTTAATAATATATGATAGACTTCATAATTCATGTACATGATAGGACCTATTATTGGTTTCCTTATTATTTTCAAAAAATGTAAGAAAATTTGTAAATAAATGAGCATCATTTTTTGCAATTTGGATATGGATGTAAGGTGATACCTCAAGAATAAAAGGAGGAAGTAGTATATAAAAATAGGTATTTTTCAAAAAAAATTATTTAAAATAGTATAAATTTTTGAATTTGAAATTGATTTTTTGAGTTTGATATGCAACTAAAAATTCAAAAAATGATTGGAAAAGTACTAGAAAATAACTGAGAACTAGTTAATGTAACTAGGGATTTTTGAATGAATTTTTAAAATTAGTATGATAATTTATAAAATTTTATATTAATTTATAGAATTTATATAATTTTTCTTGAAAAGATTAGGAAAAATTAGAAAATATTTCTAAAATTAGCAATATATTTTTCCTAGTGTTTGGAATGTCTTTGTATGCAAAAAGGACCTAGTATGTTCAAACTAAGTTTTTATAAAATATATTGAGAAATTTTAAATTAATTCATAGACTTATAATTTTTAAATACATAAAAAATCAATAAATTATGAAAAAAATAAAAAATAATTTACCCTAGCGTTTCTATGGTTTTTCTGTGAAATTAAAAGTAAGTCAGGTTCACCAAATGTTTTATTATTTTTAAAAATAATGGCATTTTATTTATAATTAAAAAATAGGTCTAGAGTAAAGTAAATTAGTAAATAATTTTAAATAATTAAGCCACTAATTTATGTAAACAAATTATATTTTTTTCTTTTTCTAAAAAAAGTAAGGAGAGAGAAATATTACTTAGATTATTATATACTATTCGATCTTAGATAGAGCTGAGAATTCAGGTGCAAGACTAGGATAGTGTCAAAAAAAAGGCCCTAAAATTCATTTTTTGATTATATAAGAGCACTAAAAGTGGGACACCCTATTTAAAATAAGCCACACCTAGACCAATGATGGGCTGGCCATAGAGGGGCCAGTAGCTCAGTTAGTAGAGCACTTCAACAACAAATGGAAGGTCCTAAGTTCAAGTCCTAGCTACTCCATATGAGTTGTAGATAAAATATGGTATCAAAGTTATCTTGATGGTCTCATGCATCAGACTCCCTGGTAAGATCTTCCATGCATTCACCTTGCTGGTTTTTATTCAATCTTGGCTGCCACTTTTGACCTTGGAGGAGTTTTCTTAATCTAAATCAAAACTCATGTGAAAATTATTTTGATGGAAAATCCATTTACATATATTTATTGAGTTTTTTGATATATAAAATGGGTTGTTCTTATTTTTTTAGAAACTTCATATATTTTCCATAAAATTAACTTCTTCCATCTGGTCGTACGACTGTATGAATGAAGTAATCATGCCTACAAACCTTGGTTTACTCTCTATGGACCATATTAGGTTTTTAGTGAGCTATTAGTTGAGTCCATAGAACAAACTGGGTTTTCTAAGAGCCATTACTTACCTCAAGACCAAATCAGGTTTCTAGCATTACTCAACTTATAAGTAATTGGGCTTCTTAACCTTGATGACTTACTCACAAGACCCATTTAGATTTTCCAAGGGTAACTACTTATTACTCATTTAATTTTTAAGTAATGTAATTATAAGAGTCTAAAGTAGTGTAGGTACAAGAACTTGATTTACACTGAGTAAGACCTATTTGGGTTTGTGGAGGTTGATTACTTATTACTCATTACTTACTTTACAAGTAATAAGTAAAGCTATTCGAAGAACCCAATATACACTGAGGATAAGTAATTGGGTTTCTCAAGGTCAACTAATTATAAATTTTTATAAGTAATAAGTAATGTAGGTTGAAGAACTTGAAATGCATAGAGAAAGATCAATCCAAGTTTTCCAAGGGTAATTACTCCTTACTTCTTAATTGTTAAGTAGTGCAGTTGGGAGACCCTAAAGTCAAGTAGTTAGAAGAACTTGAATTATAGTAGGAGAAAAATTTGGGCTTTCAAACATATTTTAATCATTCCTTTTTATAAGTAATGTAGCTATAAGAACCCAAAGTCAATCAACTGTATAAACCCATGTGATGTTCAAGGAGGCATCAAATTTTAAGTGAAAGGTAATGAAGAAATAGAGTTAAGTTATTTCCTTTTTTGGATGAAAAAACACAAGTCTAAAAAAAATTCCATTTTTGGAAAGGGTCCATGAATATGTGGGAGTAAGAACTAGTAAGTGCTATAAATTTTAATCCATATCTCCTTTTTGGGTACTAGTTTTTTTCAAAGTACATAATTTCTCAAGCTCTATGCATTGGTGACATTGTTTCAATACTTTTATAACATCCATTTTTACATGGTGTAATAGCTTAATGTTTTTTTCAAACCTTTGTACCTTTCCTCTTAGATGCATTATTGGCAGTGCCTAACATCCCTATCATACTTTCTAACACTGATAACTCATAGATGCATTCTCAATTGTGCTCGATGTCCAAGATCAAGCATGTGTGCATTGTAACTTTAGGGGGGTATTTTTGATAGTTCAAGGGGTACTTGTACTATGTGATTTCTATTTATTGATTTAATTTTAATTTTGAAATTTATCTCATTCTAATCTACACTAATGGATCTAAACATCTAATGACTCACACCATTTAATTATCTAGAATGGAAATATAAAATACAACTCACTTTTAGAGGTAAAAGACTCTATCAAATTACTATGGGTGAGGCAACTGAACCATCTATAGATGAGAAAAGGTTAAGTGGTAAAATATATGTGATGAGGCCTATGGGTTTCTATGCTTTTCAATGTCTTGTGACCTTTTATTTCATGTTGAATCTATAAAAACTCTAAACAAAGTCTGGACAATCCTGAACAACATTTTTGGAGTGTGAGACATCATGAGTGGTCATGATCTAGAGAATGAGCTTATCAAATTGAACCTAGGTAACTATGACACCCTAAAAGACTTATTTACAAGTTAAAATCACTGAGACTATAGTTGAAGCAATGTGGCATTGAGAAAATAGATGACCAGTTGATTCTATCCATGCTTACAAAATAGGGTCATGACTATTCAATTTTTGTATCTACATTTCATGCTATAAACCATGCAATTGGATCCACTTATAAAATTCCATCAATTGACTATTTTTTTTTGACATAACTTAGGAGCAAGATAACTTATTTCAAATAGGTGCATTGAAGTATTCAAAATCACATCCATTAATTGTCAATTAGGATAAGAATAAGCCTTCAAGCAGTGACAAATAGGATA
This sequence comes from Torreya grandis, assembly GCA_037957365.1. Taxonomy (NCBI): domain Eukaryota; kingdom Viridiplantae; phylum Streptophyta; class Pinopsida; order Cupressales; family Taxaceae; genus Torreya; species Torreya grandis. The sequence goes on from JARHVA010010203.1 coordinate 155,545, forward strand.
AGAAATAGTCTAAACTAGATCATGAGAATAAGAAGAATCATAAATCAGATGCCAAGCCTAAGGAATAATCAAATTAGTCCTTATAAAGCAAAAAATCTAAGAAGGAGAAACTCAAATGTAAATTTTGTAAGAAACTTGGGCATGATGAATCTTAGTACATGAAAAAGAAGATTGACACCTTGACTAAGATGCTTGAGAAGAACAACATCAGTGTTCCTAAATATTCATTTAATAACATATTAGCACAAGATTATAAAAATGGAAAAGATAATAAAAAGGGTAAAAACAAAGGCAAGGCACTTGTTGCAGTAGATTCTCAGCCTTTGACTTGGGTTATTGGCTCAGTTGCTTCCTATCACATGGCCTCCATAGAGGATCTATTTTTAGAGATAGAGCCATATTCTATGCATTAAACTCTCATGGGTGATAAAACTTTGGAAAAAATTCAAAATTAAGGATTACTAGAGGTAAGTGACAAGACCCTCAATGATGTTCTATGTATTCCTTCACTATCCAACAATCTTTTGTTAGTATATAAAATCACTCACATAGGTGTAGGGAAACGAGTTGAGTTCACACCTTATTTAGTGGTCATCAAAGAGATACATAGTGATACTATAGTGGATTATGGGAAGGTCAATAATTAGTATAGGTTGTATATATGCTTTCATTTTGCCTCAGATGAGCCCTCTACTATAATGCTAACTCATGCAGATAGAGTAAACAAACTATAACATGAATGGTTTATCCATTTAAACTATTGTTACCTATAGAAACTCAATAATCAAGACATGGTTTTAGGATTTCCTAAAGTCAAATTATTGGATGGCCTATGTAATGATTTAATTCTTGGTAATCATCTAGAAAATAAACATGACAAGGGAAAAGCAAGGAGAGCCAAACATAAGCTAGAAATAGTCCATAGTGATTTAATAGGTTGATTTCTAAAACCTTCATTTAATAGGATAAGATACATGGTCACATTCATTAATTAATTTTTGAGGTACACCTAAGTTTTTTTCTCAAAAATAAGTCTAAGGTTTTTTTTATCACTTTAAGGACTTTAAGGCACTTGTGGAGAAGAAGTCAAAATGTTCCATCAAAATCTTAAGGACTAACAATGGTGGAGAGTATGTTAACAATAGGTTTGAGTATTTTTTCATATTAGAGGGGATTTAGATGCAACACACAATTCCATATAGTCCTTAGTATAATGGTGTGGTTGAAAACAAGAATCATACCTTGAAGTAAATATCCAACTACATGCTTTAATCAAAGTCTCTTGTTCCTCAATATTGGGTCAAAGCAATCAACTATGTGTGCTACAAAAAAGGGATGAGGCTGGGATCATGCCCCAAGAAAATTTGGTAAAATGGATACCCATCAATATTTGGCATCTAAGCCAAAGAATCATTATTTACACCTAATCTATGGAATCATTCAAGGTTTCAATCAAAAATAAAATGAAAAAGTTTTCCAAGATCTTTGAATATTTTTCATGCAATCAAGTTGAATCATGTGCGGCAGTGTGAGATCTCCAAAAAAAACATGATATTTCAAATAACCTATGAAATACAAAATGATAAAATTAAATTATTCATTAATGTTCCAAAAGGAAAAGTGGGATACATACAGAGAAAATTAGGGAAACATAAGGAAGCCTCTAATTTTTCTAATTAAATAATTATAATAAAAGATAATTATCTTATGGACCATTTATAACTAACATAAGGAATTTTAAATGACATAGAATGGCCATATGACCATGTAGGCAAAAAATAGAGGGAAAAAGGACTACACTAACACTTCCCCCTTAAGCGTAGCTTAGGCGAGATGAGAACTAGGTCCTGATATTGAAATCCTGATGAGGTACCCAAGTACATAGCGATGAACCTCCATAGGAGGGAGAAGAAGGTGGAATAGCCCTAACCCCAATGAGATCTCATAGATGAAAAAATTTACTCTCTATGAAAGGCTTGGTCAGAATATCTACAATTTACTTTGATGTTAGATAGTATTAAATATTAATGGCATACTCATTGATAATCTCCCTGATGAAATGCATATAAATTTATATGTGCTTGGTGCTTTGATGGAGAACCATATTCTTGAAAATCTAGATAGTGCTTTGGTTGTCATATTATATGATTCTTGGCTTATGAAAATAGACACCAAACTTAGTGAGAATCCCCTAAATCTAGATTACTTCAGTAGTAGCATTGATATCCCCTCTGTATTCTACCTTTATAGATGATAAAGCAATTACATGTTACTTCTTGCTTGACCAACTGATTGGAACTGAACCAAGTGATAAACTATAGCATAACGTGGACTTTTTAATTTGAATATCTATAGCCCACTCTGAATCTATGTATCTAATCAATCAACCTCTATTCCTACTTCATAGTGTATTCCATACTTGTGAGAAACTTGAATGTAGTAAAGAATCTACTTTTATACTTTCTAGTGCAACTCATGTGGCTCCTAAATAAACTGAGAGACCAAACCAACTTCATAGGATATGTCAGGTCTAGTGTGTGTGAGATAGATAAGACTACCCACGAGTTGTCGATATGATGTTGCATCAATAAATGGTGTAGGATAATTAGCCTCAAGCTTCACACCATACAAGAAAGAAGTAGGAGTTGGCTTACAATTAGCCATGTTAAAACTCACAAGAAAATCAAGAGAATATTTGGATTGTGATAAAGTTATCTCAAAATTTGATTAGATGATTTCAATCTTGAGAAAGTATTGCAACAATCCCATGTTTGTCATTGAAAATCTATTTGAAAGTGTAGTTTTCACTATTAAGATAGATGATCATGAGCTCTTTTTAATTAGTAAGTCATCCACATAGACAGATAAGATCAATAGAGAATCATCCTACCACAAGATGTAGACATTTAAATCTGAGTGGCATCTAGTAAACCTGACTATGAGGAGAAAGGAGTCCATGTTGGCAAATTATTCCTGAGGGGCATATTTGAGTTCATAGATATATTTATTGAGTATATAGACCAAGGAGGCATCTTTCATAAATCCTTTTGGTTACTATATATATATATATATATATATATATATATATATCTTCCTTGAGGTCAGCATGTAGAAAAACACTCTTTACATCCATTTGGTGAGCATCCCACCGATGAGCGGCTGCAATGGTTAGAGTGAGTTTTATAGACATCATCTTGGCTATAGGAGCAAATGTCTTAGTGTATTTTATGTCAGGTACCTGAGAAAAACTCTTTTTAACTAGACAAAATTTATACTTATCAATTGACCCATATACACCATAATTATTTTGATAAACCCATTTACATCAGACCAATTTTCTTCCTTTGGGAAGAGGGACCAAGTCCCATGCTTTGTTACTGATTAGAGAACTGTACTCTTCTTGTATAGCAAAATCCCATTCTAGAATGCCAAATGCCTCATGAAAGGTTTTTAGATCAAATAAAATGGCCAAGTAGGCATGTGACGTCCCCTAATACTATGATCATGTTTGCCTAATCGATTTCCAACCCATACTCTAGCACTTTGAAGTGTCTATCTAGCCCAAATTGAACTAGAATTGTATGAGATTGGAGAATCAGTAGTTGAGTCCTCATCATCTATAGTGTGAGTGTGATATGGTGGAGGATAATCCTCATCACTTCTCTCATCACTTGAAATTGAAGAAGAAGAAGAGTCATCCTCATCATCAAGAGGATCTTAAGGTGGATGCATGTCACTATTTGAAATGGAATCAATGTCTAGTGAGACTTTTAAAGATTCTAGAGTGCCAGGATTATGTTTAAGTGGGCCCTCATAAAAATTAACACTATTTTTAATGAAAAAATAATGATTTTTAGGATGGAGAAGCCTATATCCCTTAACACCTCTGCATACCCCATAAAGATGTAAGACTGACTCTAAGGGTCCATTGCCTTACATTTCTTCTTAGGAACCCAGGCCATTGCTAGTGATCCAAACACTTGAAAGTGATATACTATAGGATTGTGAGTTTCCCAAGGTTTAAAAGGAGTGATTTACTTCAAGGATTTATGTGGAACTTATTTTTAATGTAGCACACATAGTTGATTACTTCAGCCCAATACTAAGGAGTAGGAGACTTTTATTGAAGCATACAGTTGGCCATTCCATTTAAGGTATGTTTCTTGTATTTGGCCACACCATTATACTAAGGACTATATGGAACTATGTGTTGCATCTAAATCCCCTCTAATGTGAAAAACTTATCAAACCTATTATTGACATACCCACCATCATATGTGAGCTACAACTCATATGGACTAGCTAGGACTCAAACCGAAGACCTTCCATTTATTATTAAAGTGCTCTACCAACTAAGATACTAGCCCCTCTATGGCTAGCCCATCATCGGTTTGGGTGTGGATTATTTCCAACTCCCCGCTTAAGCCACACTATAGGTGTTTGGGGCTCCTAGCCTAGCTCTGATACCATGAAAGAGTTTACCAAAATATATGAATAGTTTTTGTGCAATCAAGTTGAATCCTATGTTGCAGGATGAGATCTCTAGAAAACACATGATATTTACATTAAGATATGAAATCTAAAATGATATGATTGAATTCTTCATTAACATTTTAAAATGAAAAGTGGGGTACATATAGAGAAAATTAAGGCAACATAAGGAAGCCTCTAATTTTCCTAATTAAATAACTACAATAAAAGATAATTATCTTATGGCCCCTTTATAACTAACCTAAAGAAGCTTAAATAACATAGAATGGCCATGCAACCATGTAGGTAAAACCCAGTAGGAAAAACACTATATTAACACACCCTACTATTCGATGTTGTAGTCCTTTTTTGGCACTATTGTCTAGGTGATCTAAGTTTTTTGGGTTTTTCTTGGTATGTTTGTGTTACTTTATCAATGAAATATCGAATCCTATAAGTCTGTAGAGCTTGTTATGCATCTATTTTAATCTTTAAAATCCCTAGGAGATCTTTGTGCTTAAACTTGAAAGGAGAATTGTGAAAGAGAGAAAAGGGGTTAATGTGCAAGGGATATGTTGGATGCACTTCACATCTCATGTGTGGGAATGTTTCCTACATACTAATAATCTGAGGAGGGATCAAGCTAATGTAGTTCTCCCTTTGAAATGCTTTGTGAAATTATGTATGAAAATGAAACTAGATGCAAAGTTGGGAGTACTTTAGATGGATAGGGATTGGTGTAAAGATTTTAATAGGCTTAGAATAATATTAGAAGGTTGTATGTAGAGAATAAGGAATAGTGTTTAAGTGTACTTTCTTGTATTCTTTTTTCTCTCTTGTAAATGAGTGCCAACCCTTCTAAATGGACTTTGAATTGCCTTTTATGGGGGATTTAATGATCATGGGTTAAATTAATTCACATTAGGCCAACATGAATTAAGATAAGGATCTAGGGGAAAATGACTGTTTAAATAAAATTTACACTTGGACAATAGTGCCAAAAATAGGACACCTTGGGTTTCAATGCTCCTATCCAAGTTGGGCACTATTTTCTAGAGGGAATGAGACCTAGGGGGATGTATTTGTGCCTAAAAGAGCTCCCTGGGTCTATAACAGTTGAGTCTAGAAGACTATCGATTATTGGGAATTAGTGAAATAAAAGCCTATAAGGGTTGTGTAAGAAATTAGGAGGACCTATGGATTGGGTGTCATTATCCACTCTAAATTAACCAAAATTTTCATTTTACATGACTACACAAAGTAATTTAAACTCACAATATTTGAAGTCTATAATTAAAAATATTTTATTACCACATTATGTTTTTTAATGTTATTTTACTATTCAAATTATGTGTTATTAACACTAATGCTATCATCTAACTATGAATATTAGAAATTACAATTTTTTTTATCTGAATGATTATTACTTTCCACCTAAATAATATTTAATTGACCTACTCAACAAGGTTCTCGACTCATAGATAAAATATTATTAAATCGCTACTAGAAATAATTCTATTAGTCAAGAACTAGCTTACATATATAGTTAATGCATTAAGTTTTATAGACAAACTATTAACAATTTAAATTAATGAATATTATTGTACATTGTTATCCTTGAATAATAAAACAACTATTATATCTATCAAGTACATAAGCTCCAACATGAGTCTTTTCAATGGTAGTCAACTCAAGTCAATGACAATCTCCAAGAGAAGAATCTTACAAATGTCTTAATTTAACAAAAAACATATAATCATCATTTATTCAAAACTCAAATAAAATAACATACAAAATGCTACTAATTTCAATATAAAAATATTATATCTCTATACTTTATCTGCCATTAGTAACTCACCAAACTACACTATGAAAATAGTCAATGAAGGGGTCATCTTAGGCCAAGTATGATAATTAAACCCCCCACACACCCCCCCCCCCCCCCCCCCCCCCCCCCCCCCGCACCCCCCACACCCCACCCCCACAAACACTTAATTCTTCTAAATTAATAGATATTTAGGGAACAAGACATAACATAAAATGATAACTTATATACTAGACAATAAGAAGGGTTAATCTTAAAAAGACACAATTTATTTGATTGGTACCCAGGTTTATGATCCAATGTGCATAATTATTATTTTAATATGATAACAAAAAAATATACCAATATGAATGCTAAACAATCAAATCACATTAACACAAAAATACTATGATAACAAAAATATTTATACAAACATTGAAAGTACATTATATTTTTGAGCTCTCCTCTAAGTGTAAATAAGGAAACAAATGGATCTTATACATCAATCTCTATTCACAAGTTTTTATAATTAAAAAATAAAGGAGGTTAACTAGTTACATAGCTATTAAGGTGAGACTTAGTTTTAACATCATTCCCAAGGTACCCTTAAGAGAACTACCATAAAAACCTCAGACTAAATAATTATTATTAAACTTAATGTACTTATATACATAGAAATTTGAATAAAATGTTAGAATTACCCTTTATTTAGGATAATTTATTTTATCCTAAGTTCCCTTTTTATATGCGGGAAATTTTTTATTTATGTGAATTATTAATTTAGACAAATCCAGATTCCATGAGGTGTCACTCACCTCTTTGTTCTCTTTTAGGATTTGGGAGTTACTTGCATGAGTAACTCCTTCCCCCACATACCACACACATTTCTTCTCTTTTTAATGTACTAGGACACAAGTGGCACACACTTCAGAATCTTGTAAGGTAATAATGGGATTTATTGTAACTATCATTATCATACTCTAGATCTATAAAATAGCCCTTCCTCTTATCCTTTTATCACCAGAATCTCATAGCTCTCTCTCTATTCTTATCTTGTGCTCTTGATTCAATATTTTACTTGTGGATATTTTGATTTCTATCCTTATAATTAAATCGCATGTGTTTTTCTTCGATATGTTTGGTTTCCCACTTTTAAACTCTTGTATTATATGTGGTTTGCACTTGAGAGGTAACTTGGTCTTGTGATTTTTTTATTTCTCACACTTTCATGTTATGTCATTGATGATTAATCTTGGGATAAATCCTTCATGTTATTAGAGCTAAGATCATCTTATTGTCATTTTTTTAAAGAGTGTGAAGATATTTAAGGATTTTTTAACAAGTTTTTTGCAAAGGATATAACCATTGTTAATGATTTAAATCCATCTCTCTTTTTTATTAAATTTAGTGGTATCTAACTCATTGTTGTAGTTTTTTTGAAATGCCTAATTTCCTTATTTGATCTAGATAAGTGGCCCTCCATATGCCACATTACCCACAAAAATTTCCATATTTTTTTAAGGTCTTTAGATTTTTATTTCAAATCAGTTTATTTTTACTCAATCACTAATATTTAGTTAGAGATATTTTTTATTTCATTCTAAGTATTAATTTTTTTTAAATATCTTATTTTTTAAGACATGGATTATTTTACTCATTAAAATAAATTAATATTTACCTTCTAGTTTTATTATTTTTTAACTAATCTCTTGATGTGAATCTTTGTCATATAATTACTATGTAGGCATGGTCATTACTCCTCAGATAATTGTAGTGTAAATATCTCTAGCAACCGCTTCTTTTTCTAAGGTCACCACCCTTTTCCTAGTGTCATTTTTCCTCTTTCCTTCTTCCTTGGTGTTGGTTGGTTTAGTATTTATGCTATATGCCTTGTATTTATTTAAAATTACTTTGTCCTTATGAAAAACAAATTTGTCTATATGAAAATCATCTTATTTTTTATTAAAAACACTATGCCTTTAGCAAATCTTTGTTCCATCCTTTACTTCATTTCTACTCTTTCCACTTAGTTTTCCACCCTCTTTTATTTGGGCATTGCTATTTTTTATTCTCCTCACCTTGACCTAGTCTTATGAACTTTTCACTTATCCCATCCATTCTAATCTTTACCTAGAATTTATTATCCTCCTCTACCACCCATGTTGACCTTCTCCCTGCCTATTTTCTCCCTAAAACATTACCTAGGTATTATGGGTGCTCTTCCTTCCAAGGCATCACCATTTTTTATACTTCCTAACCTGTAGCAACAACATGTATGATTTAAAAATATTTAAGTTTTTTAATCCTAACTAGCATGATATTTTTTTTGTATTACCTTTGTCTCTATTTCATGTGCCTCTTCCTGGTGCACTTGGTGTTAATTTTTTGCTATGCCATCATTCTTCTTCAGGTGCATTTTCTTTTCTCTTTATTTTTTTATTTAACTTTTATTAATTCTACCTTATTTTATTTATTATGTTTATTTATAAGTGTTGGTTCTTTGTGTAAGTGATTTTTTTAAAAAAACAAGCAAATATTCTCAAATTTAGTTTTTTTTATAAATTTACACTTAAACTCAAGCTTTTTTATTCAACACATATTATTGTCTTATCCTTTTTTAATAAAAATCATAAGAGCAATAAGTAAATATCTATTATAACTCAAATCAAGGCATTCCTCTAAATTAATACAATTGTTTAATTTATTTATTGATCAAAGGAGGCTCTTTATTTAAAACTATACATTCAAATTGGCATAATTTTGTTATAAAAAAAATCCATTTCTAGTATATATTATCTTTTTTGTATCAACTTGGTATGAGTTTTTGAAATTCTCTATCTTTTTTCTTAGGCTTCAACTTCTCACTTGGTATTTATTTTGCATTTCATATTAATCTTATGTTTGTCCTTCTTACCCCTCTTATGCATCTCCTTTGTCTAAGTGATTTTTTTGCCTATTCACTTTCTTGAATTGGGTGAGATTTGAAGTTAAAATGACTCAATTATTACCCAAATTTGAACTCACATATACCAATAACCACCTATGGAAATTACATATGTAATACATTTTCACTTTCAAATATTTTTTATGCATAGTAGATGGCATGGACCCTAAACTTGATATAAACACTACCTCTACTAAAGTTCATGATAAATAGAAAGCAAAAAATGATGAGGCCTTAAGATTGATTGGCATGGCAATGATCCCTAAATTACATGTCCACATTGATGGTTTTGTATTGATTTTATTGCTTGTTATAAACTTAAATATGTTTATAATGTTTTGAATGAATCTCCTAAAATTAAAATCTAAGATCAATTATCTGATTTAAAGTACAATGACTTTAAAACTATGGATAATTTCTTGATTAAAGTTCATTCTGTTAGTGCCCAAAATTGGGTTGGAACAATTTAGGTCTTTATATGATGAATTCCCTGTGCCCAATCTAAGTGAGCTTCAATGTTTTAGTTTCTTACCTTCCCTCATTAGGAGGAGAGGTTGGGACATGTAGTTTAATCAATCATGTTTGTTATCTTGATTAGACAATTCTAGAGGACTGCCTATCAAAGATGGAAAATATACTAGAAAGGCTCAGGAGAGATTGAAGAGTTGTATCATGTAGAGCAAAGATCCTATGGTATGGGAATCTACAATGACCAAATGAGGGTGTAACTAAGTATTTTTCAAAGATTGCATCCTTCACACTTAGAAGAGGAGATATGTTAATGTCCTGGATAAAAGTAACAGGCTACACTTATGTGCTTTGGTGATTAAGGTGAGGAGTAGTCCAATGAACGAAATGAAAGATAGGTATTTGATTCAATGGACCCCCAAGAGTAAGATTCAAGGGATGGAAATATTTTACATTTCTTCCTTTTTAAAGAAAGTTGGTATAAAGGGTAGAAGTGGCCATGAACCTAGCTTTATTTTTGGTTTGGACACATGGCAGAGTATCGATCCCTTAGCCATTTCAAGCCTCTTTGAAGAATTACCCCCACTTACCTTTTTGGTGTGCATGGTGCTTAAAATCCCTAGGGATCAAGTATCTAATTTTATAAAGAATATTTATGCCACATGGAGCCAATAAGGTGTTTGTCAACTTTGAGACCCTTTTAGAGATTGCCTCACATTTATAGACATTTTCCAAAAGGTCTCAGAAGGCCCAAATGCCTATTTTTTTAAAAGAAGGATCATTGCAAGTAGTGTCCTTGGTATCAATGGGGACTCATGAATTATTGCCCCATAGCACTAGAGGATCATAACAAAGTGAAAAGGTGCAAAAGTTCTTGAGATCCCAAAAAGAATGTTTTAAATCTATGATTCACTCATATTTTTCCACGTATTATAAAAAGGTCACTTGACACACAAGGTGATGCCTTATGTTTTCCCTCTATTTTTCAAATGAGGCTCAAGTAATTAATGGGGTGGGTGTTGATTAGCCACCTCATCTTGGAGCATTAATGCTAACCCTAATTATAAAATGCAAGGGATTATAATTAAGTTTTATTTTTCATTTCAATCCACCCTTCATATTCAGAGCCAAAGATTTATGCTTCCAACTATCTAAGTGTGATAGAGCAAAGAACAACTCAAATATACTAAATCAGAGTATGAGTCTCAAAAGGTATCCATTTCCACCTATGTGTAGCCTTCCCTAACACCATTAAGTTTTTGGAAACCTTGTTGTATGGTTTTTTGAGAGGTAATTAAGAACATAGTTGAGAAGTATTTAAGTGCAAAAAAGTTTATTTATAAGTTAATACAATCATAAGAGACTTGAAAAAAGATGGTAGCTTCTTCAACATCAAAGCGAAACATCATATTAGTGTTGGACTCAATCAAGGACACTAAGGTCATAGATTTGGATTCTGGGGTCCTATTGAATGTCTTATAACACCCTAACCCCCCACAAGTAATTACCAATGTTGGCATGAGCTACACTACACTAGCAGTAATCCTAGTTGCTCCATACCTAGAGCTCATCATACCATGTGCTCTAACATATCATCTAGATACCAAAACCACATCAATGGTAGTCATTTAGTGGTATGATCCTTTAGTCTTAAATCCCTCAACACCATGTTTTTCATTCCCCCTCAATCATAATGTATCACACTCAACATCAAGGAATGATAACAATACATTGACAAAGATGAGAGAGCCAGTTAGGAAGCTGTGAACTCATATTGGTTGGCCAAGAAGAGAGAAAAGGTCTCAAGGATATCAAAGAACTTGAAATTGGTAGAATTTAATGAGCTTCCTTAGTATGTTATAGTCATGGCTACTAAAATTTATGGGATAAATACTACTGAGAATTTTGAGACATGGATTTTTTTAATCATGCTCTATATGCTAGAAGGAAAGAATATGATTGATTGGGCCACCACCCTTAATGAAAATTTGCATAAACAAATGATGTAACTTCAAGTGGCCATCCTATCCAAGGAGAAATTTAAAGGTACATTTTATATGTCTTCCTACCTAATGTATATCCTAGTACACAATAGGGTTTTCTAAGGACTTATGAGGAACCCCAAATGAATGAGACTCTATGAGATATATCTTGAGGTAACCCTGGAAAGATATAGGAATAGTTTTTATAAGGTACATAACTACTTTTTCAACCCCATGATGATCATATTTTACCCCCTAAGGAGATTGAATATAATGTATATAATGTCCATATAGGTAATTAAGAAATTTGGCACCACCTATATATAATTTAAAATATTCGTGTACATCAGGGTGAGTGGTTATTTTTCATGCCCACTCCAATTTTATAGATACCTAGATGACAAGTTGGAAGTAATGGATTTGATTGGTAGATGGTGCCACTACATGAAATGATTTTAGCAAAAAATATAAACAATCCTTTCAAATTTCTTGTGGTGATAGGATTCTTTTTGTGTCCTTTTATGGCCTAGGCAAAGGGGTTGGAATAAGAAATGAGTTTATATACACATGATAAGATGCCACCCTAACATAATTATGACATCAAGTGGTTGGTGGATATGGAAACAAATGTAATATGGCATTAGTCTCACTATGAAGACCTTTGGTCTAATTGCACCAGTAAGGAAGATGTCTAAAAGTAGGAATATATGAGGCTAATAGTGAAGGAGGTCATAGCCTACAACATCACTCATATCCCCAAGGACATGGTAGATGATAAGCTAATACTCTCATCAACATACAATAGGAATAATATTTAATCCTAGTCTATCACTCAACTAGACTTCACTAAGCAAGAAATGACTCTATCCCTAGGTGAGCGACATGGATAGTGAGGAGAACCTTTAGATGGTTAAAAGAACATTGAATCGACCTTAGGGTATATGACACCCCTTCCCTCTAAGATTTAAGAAAGATAAAGGAATTGATTGCCTTCCTCCTTGAAAATAGTGGTAACCCTCTAGCCCCATCATCATCTATAGTAGGTAAGAGGAAAAGAAAGCTAGTAGACACCAACTTCACCAAAGTAGTGGACATGGAGAAAACAACTATGACATAATCTAAGGCTGGGTTATCTTTCTCAAAAATAATGATATTGGTTGAGAATTGGGATAAAATTGTCATGGGGTAGGTCATACTAGATAGTGCCACTCACATATAAATTTTAGGGAGGAAAGATGTGATGGTGTCAACCATCTCAATAGCCCCCTATGGCTAGTCAAGCATCAATCTACTTTGTCATACCTACATAGTAAGCTACAATCGATCCTTATCCAAAAATATATTCAAGGAAGAAAGGAGGAAAGGAATAAGAGAAGCCACCAAAGAAAAAGAGAGTTAGGAAGGCCCTCCAACCTTCAATCAAGTCTTAGACCAAGTAAAGTATAGTTGTTTTCAAATACTTGATCACCAAAGAGTTCCCACTAAAGAGAAGAGAAGATCAAGCATATTATGTGTATAGCGCCATGGATATGAGTGAGGGGGAGGACTTAGATGAAGAAAGGTAAATATTATAAGTAATGAAAAAATAATGTGCCTTCACTCCCCCCCAAGGTAAGAACTAGGTAAAGAACCCATAAGGAAAAGCATCATTCCCCATCAAGGATCCTAATAGAAGGAGCATATATAGAGGGGTAACCTACAATAAAAGAAGGTGAAGGTGATGAGGAAGGGGTCAAGTATCTAGATGATCCTTTATTTTTTTATGATGTGAAAGTTGAAGCTAAGGTGGCTACCCAAGTAGAGGCCCCAATTGAAAAAGAGCCCCACTCCCTAGAGATAGAGGAATTTGTCCAAAATGTTATTTCTCAATCACTTGGGTAGGATAAAGCTAGTGAAGTTGAAGACACCTTAATGTTGGATGAAAGGGATTAGGGTAAACTTTGGGATGATATTTAGTCCCCCACCATTAGTGTAGAGGTGAGAGAGTAGGAAAAAGATAAAGGAGGAGATGAAGGATCAAGCCTATAAGTGGGTAGCCCCATAACTTTAGAGGTAAATAAAGGTGTCGAGAAGGGATTCCCCAAGGGTGACACTTAAATTTAAGTCCCCTAAGGGGTCCTCCCTACCATCAAGGTGCATGTTCTAGAGAAAAATAAAGGTTCTAAGGCCATGATTAGTGAAGAGTCACTCAAACACGACAAGGAAATCACCATAGCCTTTGTAGACCCAATGGCCCAAGTAATAAGAAAGGAAAATCCATTGTTGTATCCTCCATCCAACCCAAGAAAAAGGTGAGTTTCATTGACAAATTATGTATGGAGTCCCATTGGTCTAGGTCTGATTTTGAGATTTTGGAGTGAATAGAACTAGTCTCAAAGGAAGAAAAGAAAAGGCAAGGAAGTGATGAGGACACAAATTAGTTTTTATTAATACCTCCTCCCAAAATAGTGGCATTCTTAGTAGATATTTCCTCATTGGCACCACTCATCACTAGCACAAGGCCATCCTTAGCATCCACAACTTTGGTAGGTTTCAAGACCAAGCCCCTTCTTTGGGTTGTAGACTAGGTGAAGGAAACAAAGGATGTGATGAGAAAAATATGGGATATTTACATATCATAAATTATTCAAAAACAAAAGGATAAGCTCCTGAATAAGGCTAGAACACATGCTAAAATGATGTTCACTAAAAAGTGGGAAAGGAGTGTTGAGGTAGCCATTCCTCCTCAAAATGCACTAAAAAAGAATGCTCCCCTAGAATGTTACTCCATCTATAGTTACAATCTCAGGGAGCCATCAATGAAGAATTTAAACACACTTCATAGGTCCTAGATGACATGGTGACACATAAAATGGATTAAAATAAAGCCATTATGGAAGATCTAAAGGTGGAGAACCAGTCTATGATCTAGTAATTACAAAAGTTACTAAGTGAGCCTCAGGAAGTGACTCTAAATACCATCTAGGCTCCTAAACCTTATCTTATCCCCCTTAGATCAATGGAATTTTCTTATGGTGAGGCTTTGAAGACTAGAGGATGGGCAACAAAAGATTGGCAACAATACTAGATAGTATGAGCCAAGGAAGTCATCCATACAACCATGGAATGGCTTGATAATGAGACAAATAGATGAGGAGAGTGTAGCTCCCTAGCATTTGTATATGGTGTTGATATCAAGATTTGAGAGGTACTCAAGCCCAAAATATATGAGATGTGTATTATGGGCAAAGATGCTTTAATACTAAAAAATATTGTCTCTTTAGATGATCTTAAAATGCGCAGAGAATGCTAGTTGGCTATAAAACATAGGTTATCCATGCTCAAAGATGGTGCATTTGATATAATAAAAGAAGAGCAGTCTCTCAAGACTATGGGGATGGAAATTGATGCCACTCTAAGAGAAATGGTGAATCTTGATGGTATAGTGGACGTGACAAAAGAATTATTGGAGGATGATTTGAATAATCTCATCAATGCACCCCATGGAGCCTTCAATAACCAAAAAGTAAGGGACTTAGTATCACTTGAAATTTCCTAAAAATAGGTAGAGGCATTGGTACATAAAATATAGGGAGTGCTCTAGAGGACCACCAATTAGACAAAAGAATATAATACCAAATTCAAGTATCAAGTGGGCCCAAATAGAAATATCCTTGCCACTATGATTGCAAAGTTTGTTGCACATAAGAATAAGATGGTAAAGGACATAGTCATTAATGTGGATTCTACATCATGACTAGATACCCCTAACTTCTTTCCCAATATAGAATCATTATATACCTCCCTTTCTCTTCTTTTCCTTTTCTCCCTTTTTGTCCCTTTTTAGATTTTCCCATTGAGAAACCATTGTACTTTGCCTAATAGTGACACATCCCTTTCAAGGTTTATTTTGTTTAAGAAAGGGACATATTTATTTTGTTATGCAAGTGGACAATGTTTTTTGTGTCCCTTGTGAGTTTCTTTTATGTGTACATAACTGCAAATATTATTTTGTAGTGGGCAATCATATTTTTCATCATCATAAGAGGATAATTGTAAGTTTGAGGAATCAATATCATTACAACCAAACCTAGGCCTAAAAAAGAATCTTCCAATTGGGGCATCTTTGTAGAATATGCCAAGTGAGGATATGAAATTGTATAAGTAAAATGGGTTTGTCCCTTTATAAAGGTTGGATAAAATTTGAGTATAGAAGATATATCTCAAAGAGTCATCCCTATGTAGTGCCCTAGTTCCAAATTGATTTCAATTGTAAAATCATTATCAAGATTTGAGATCATCCATGATGTTCCCTTATTATAGATTTATTTTGCATAGTGTCTTGTGATATTGATTTTTTCAAGAAATATATTGTAATCGATCCTTTCTCAGTGAATAAATAAAATATGTTCATGGTTTCCATTTTGTCTTGTTGTTTAAGTGCAATGTTTATTTTTACAAGCTAAATAGATTGGTTGTCTAGTGTATGTTTCTTTATGGTAGTCATTTATAAGGTACAACCAAAATGTAAGATCATTTATATTTTAAAGTTTTGGAGAATAAAGCATTGATAAACTTTTTAAGGATAGTCTTGGGCTCATGCGTAAAATAGGAAATAATTATTGAGGGATAACTTGTAGTGTTGCTCATAAAATTTTAATGACCATCTGTGTCTAATTTATTCCTAACTATCTCCAGAATCAAGCAAGCATATATTGATAAAGATAATATCATGATTGTTTGAATCCCTCCATGTTCAGTTATTAGCCCTCCACATAATTTTATCAAGCTATTCATATAAGCATTATCCTACCCTGTTCTACCTCACATACAACATAGAGCTCACATACCATAAGTGATGCTTACCCAATAGATGCATTATACATTGTTTACCTAAAGTGTGTTAATTTTATGTCCTCAAAATCATAATGCTGCATTCCTTGCTTACTCCTTATCATTCAACAAAAATATCCACATTGAATATTGCATCCATTTTCTCATTTGTCTTAAGTAGCTCTCATATGACATAAGGAATTCATGTATTTTGTGTAACATCCCTTCTCAAGTGGAATGTGTGAGTCTGGTTATGCTTTAGTCATACCCGCTCTTCCCTAATTACAAATCCCCATAAAGATTGAAGGTTAAAAGTTCCTTCACCAAAAAAATCTACCCATGTAGGTCCTCTCGCCTTGGTTTAGGCAAAGCCAAAAATAATAGGGAACTAACCATCCCCTTTGTTTGGCACCTCCTAGTCATTATCCCCATTCAGTTCTTTCAATGTGCTGAGCCCTCCCCAAATCCAATGACATATCACATGGATCTTCACCTTCAACTTGCACCCCACCTTTTCAGGGCATGTGAGGTCAAGCGATAGTGGTGTTTAATTGGAAACCTATAGGGTTTTTATAGCACCATTATTGAGGACCTTATCACCCTTATTATGGGTGTGGTTATCAGAGAATATTAAGTGTTTTATTCACCCTATTTCAAAGTTGAGTTTCTCACTTATGTTTTATTTGTAATCTCATAATTCTCTTTGGAACATTTACCCTTGTTTATGGAATTTTTTTTAACATCTTTGAATAGTGTTATCAATGTGTAAAATTGAGCATCTCTCCATAGTTGTGCCTAGTTTTATTAGTATAGAATCCTTATTTCTAGTGGTGACTATGTTTTATCATATGTTTAAAGAACTAGTGCCTATTATTTATAACTTCCTATATCTTTGATCCTTCTCTTTAGCTCTATAAAACTAGAGGGTACTAGATCTTATTTCTGAAAGAATCCTTTAAAAGAGCTTGTCCCTAAATTGAAAGTACCATCTAGAAGAATTTTTTATTGGAAACCTATTGTGGGTCAAGGCTCATGCTATTAAGTAAGACCTGATCAATTTGTTCCTCTTCACATGTACCCCTCATTCTCTATAATACCATTAGTTGAAGGGTACCAAAGTGATTTGGATAGTTCTAAACTTCCTATGAGTCAAGATACCTCTCCCTAAAGAAGCATTTTCCCTCTTTTAAGTTTTCCAAATAGTGTTAACTCTCAACATCTCCCTAGTTTGCCTTCATCATCTAATTTAGAAATAGGATACCTTGACTTAAGAAGGATGATGATCAATATTTGGGTGATTGGCATAGACCATTCATGAGCCCAAGATTTAGACCCATCAATTTCACTAGTATGCCTAGTTTTGCCAATGAGGTCCCTATCAATATTAGAAATGTCCTACCTAAGTTCTAGGGAAATAATGTGATGTTTGGGGAGAAATAATTGAAAGCATTTTTAAATGTTATTTAAGATTGAGATTGACTTGGAGGATGTGTGTATAAATATCTTCATTAACAGACTTAAGGATGAGTCTCGATAGTGGTTCAAGTCCCTCCCTGATGGATCTATAGATACTTGGCAAACAATGATTGATGCTTTCAAGATGCAGTTTGGTGAGAGTATAGACCCCTGATTATTTCTTGTCAAGTTTAAAAACCTCAAAAAAAACCCCAATAAATGTGTGAAGGATTTCAATTCATGGTTCAATAATGTGTTGAGGAGGTTGCCTGAGGATATCAAGCCCAGGGTGTTGATTATCTAATTAAGTATTATGATGTATTTGACAAGAAAGTGGCCGATTATCTTAGATACAAGGCTCCCACAAATCTAAGGATTGATTTCAATTTGGATATTCAAATAGAAAATAATATCAAACCTATGGGTAAGCCTTTTAATAAAAGGGATGATGTCAAGTGGATAAACCTTGAGAAAACACAAACCTCCCACAAAGGAGTGGACCTAGAAGAAATAGTGAAGACCTTGGTGACTATGGTCAATGAAATATCCTACAAGCTAGCTAGAGATGAGAAGGGATTATCCTAAGGTACCTCTAATCATGATGATAGGAGAGATCATACGAGAGAGGAATGGAATTATCCCTAACATCAACGTCAAGGGAGGCCACCTTTCTAAAAATAAAAATAATGATAAAGTTTAGGGGATGGTAAGGGATGATAGGAATCATACTTAGGGGGGTATAAGGGATGTGTCAGATCCTTTGGCTGAAAAGATTAACACAGTTGATATTGACATCAATTGGTGTGATAAATGCTTTCTCCTTCACCCCCCATGTAGTACAACCTTTGAAGGTGGTTTAGAGGTAGTTGATTCTAAAGTTGTGTCTGATGAAGATGAAATATACATAGTAGATTTGTAGGAGGTGAATATTTACATCTTCAGGGGAGAAGGGATAATTACCCTATCAGTCTTAGACTGTGGGAACACCCCAGCCTATGATTTTTTCACTTTTAGTTTTGATGAATTGGGTGAAATATCTCCTTCTTTATCAATGGAATTGATGGGTGTTACCACTACTTAGGCATTCTGGGATGCATGTGAAAACCTAAGAGCTCTATCCCTAGACTTTGTCTATAAAATAAATATGATGCATGAATATGAGTTACTAGTTCATGATTTGAGTTCTTGAGATAAATGATGAAAGATAAGTATGGGGACTCTTCCCCATCAATTGAGGATCAGTAGTTGATGATTCGTGCTACAATTACCCAAAAAAAGAGTATAATCTAAGAACTAAGGATTAGAATACTCCCCCAAAATATGAAGGTATTCCTGCTCCCAAGGCAAAAACTAAAGAAAAAAACTACTAGAACTAAGGAGGTTTAAAAAATTTCTATGTCTAGTCTTATGCCTTATCATGCTAAATCAAGAGGTACCCAAGCCAAAAATCAAACCACTTTTCTATCTAAAATTCCTAAGAAAGATGAGCCTAGAAATCCTCCCATGAATAATGAGGTCAAAGTACTGGCCCTCCTATTTATATGTTGCTAGCACTGGAAGGGTATATTTTGAGTGAAAATGTCACATATTTACCTGCTAACACTCCATTTCCCAAATATAGTGTTTGTGACATTATCCATGTACAAAGTTAATTAAATGTCACAATACCTTTTATGGATCTACTTAGGATCCTAAAACATAGGAGAACTTTTGAATATTTAGGGTTCACAAAAAAGGTCACTACCAATGAAATTATTGAGGTAGAACCTCCTTTAATTCTCCCTGAAGAAAAGAAGTATGCCTTAGAATATTTTGAGAAGCACTTGGAAGTGTACCTGGGAATGACACTAGTAAAGAGCCAAATGGATGTTGACCCATTCTATACCACCTTAATGATTAGTGGATTGATCATCCATAATTGCATGCTTGATTTTAGCATGTCTTATAACATCATGTCATTGGCTATACTAAATGAATTATGAATAAGAATAAATATAACATATAGATGATACATTGCCATGGATTCCATAAAATTTCCTATTATTTTCATGGTAAAATGGTTGGTGGTATAGCTTGTACAATACCCCAAAAAGTTCCTAAGTATGGATGTCATTGTTTTAGATTGTCCACTAAGTGGGGTATGTTTCTCTCCAAGACGTGGGCTACTAGTATTGGTAGTAGTTTTTAGATGGATTTATCTTATCCCATAATACTTTTAAATGGGAAAAATGGTTTACCTAAATCAGGAACCAAAAATGCTTCATATCTTGGAAGACCCCAGGTACTAGCTAGATGAAGTGTTATATGTAGACATAGATATCAGGAGCATCATGGAAATGTCAAGTTTATAGAGATGCCCCCTGATGCTAGTATCCAAGACACAATATCCATATAGATTATATATTTTTATGTAGTGTGTTCTAATATTGGAAATGGGCCTGAAGTTGTTTTCTATACTCCTAAGGGCCAAATATTTAAGTTCTCCTTTCAGTTGGATTTTGAGTGTACAAAAAATATTGTAGAATATGCAGCACTTTTGATAGGCCTCCAAATCTCCCATGACTATGGATTAAAAAGTTTGGTAGTAAAGGGTGACTCTAAGTTAGTGGTTAAATGGTTTGGCTTGTTTACACCATGAAGTAGAAGAGGTTGAAGTAGTACCAAAATGCTATCTGGGACTATCTAGAATGGTTTGAAGCTTTCAACATCTAGTACCATACTCAAGAGTTCAATAATTTATTAGATGTGCTCACTAAGAGAGATTTAGAATTTAGGATTGAGCCTAGAAATACCACTTGTGAATATCAAGTTGAAACATTAGTAAGGCCCTCTATTCCAAATAATATTAATCATTGGCAAGTCTTTGATGATGATGACCACATAAAAATGTTTCTATGTTACACAAAATGATTTGAGGGAACTATCATAGACTAGGATTATATGATCCAGGTCTATGATGGGAAGGAAACCTTATATGGAAAATAAATAATCTAACTTAAAAGTAACACCATCCCTAGGGTATTGGTTAGTCATGAAGTAACCTTTTATGGAGATGACCAAATCAAATATATAAACACTTCTGTATCAAGAGAAGTGACTGAGATTAACATTGGGACACTAGAGAACGCAAGGAAGATATGGCTTGGTGTTCACTTAAGTAAAAAAGAAAAGGAATAATTTTTCACTCTATTAAATAAATACCAATATTGTGTGGGGTGGTCTTATGCAGAGTTAAAGGCTTATAAAGAGGATCCATTTCATCACATTATACCCTTACATCCCAATGCAAATCCATTCCATCAGAAAAAATCGCTGATCAACCCCGTCTTATCCACCAAAATGTAAGAAGAGATGAAGAAGATAAGGGATGGTGGGATAATTCAACCTATCTTATATTAATCATGGGTTGTCAACCTTGACCCTGTTAGAAAGAAAAATGGAGACATATGGCTCTATGTATACTTATGAAATTTAAACAAGGCATATTTGAAATATAATTATTCATTACCTAATATGGATAATATGCTTCAAGATATCATTAGATCAGAGCTGTTGTTGACCCTAGATGGTTTTTATAGATACAACCAGGTGGTGGTCAAAGAGTTAAATAGGGATAAGACCACTTTCACCACCCAATGGTGCACTTACATATATGTTTGAATGCCTTTTGGTTTAATGAATTTAGGTGTCACATTTTAGAGATCAATTGATGTAGCCTTCACTAGACTGATTGACCAATTCTTAATTGTCTACAAGATGATGTCACTATGTACTCTAAAAAGATGAGTGACCACCTGACACATTTGGAATAGTTTCTTATCAGATGTTGGGAGTGTAGGATCTCCTTGAAACCTAAGAAATACCATTCTTTAGTATAAAGAAGAAATTTATTGGGAAACATTATGTCCCAATAAGGTGTTATGATATACCTTGAGAGGCTAGAGGCCATCGATAAAGTACCCATCCCATAGACTAGGAAAGGTATTCAATCTTTCTTTGACCAAATTAATTTTTTTAGACAGTTTATTTCCACTTTTGTAGAGATTACTTTGTTGATCACTGCAATGTTAAAGCAGGATAAATATATAAAATGGGAGGAAAAGGCTAACGAATCATTTCAAGACATCAAAGTAGCCTTGAAAATGACCCTAGTACTTATTAGCCTAAACTAAAGAAAAAATTTCTAAATCTTTTCATTTAACTCTATGCATACCATTGTTGTAATGTTAATCCAAAAGAGTGATGAATATCATGAGTATCCAATTGCCTTTTTCAACAAGGCACTTCAAGGATCTAAGATTAGATATACCATAATGTAAAAGTAAGCCTTCTCTCTTTTGAAGGCTATCAAACAATTAAGGTCCTACATTTTGATTTCAAAGATTATTGCCTATGTCCCTCACACTATGGTGAAGGACATATTAACTCAAAATGAAAGTACTGATAAGAGGTGTTGATGGGTTGATAAACTAAAACAATATTACTTAGAGATATAGACCACCAAGCTCATTAGGGGCTTGGGTTTAGAAAAGTTGATGACTAAGATAAATTTAGAATCCATGGAGTTGAATAATGCAAAAATAATGGTGGATAACTATGGATCAAAGTATAGTAGATCCCCATGGTATAGAGACAGTGAATTACCTAAGGAATCTAAGTTGTCATCCTCATCTAGAGAATAATTGAAGAAGGACATTGAATTAGTGTCCTAGAAGTATATTCTATTGTAGAATGACCTCACCTGGATAAAACTAGATGGTATTCTCTTGAGGTGTTTAGTGGAAAGTGAGGTCTTTCCAATAATTGTAGAATTGCATAGTGGTGTGTGTGGTGGCCATTTCTTCCCAAAGGTCACTTCACACAAGATCTTGAGGGTCAAATATTGGTGGCCTACATTATTCAAAGATATAACTACCTAAGTTAGAAAATATGAAGAATTTTAATAATTCTCTAGAAGAATGAAGGCATCTAGATGACTTTCCCTATAGTCGATCTCTATTGAGGGACTTTTCAAATAATAGGGGATGGATTTTATGGGTGAAATCTTAATTCATCAAGCATTGGTAATAAATGGATCCTAGTGGCCACTAATTAATTCACAAAATGAGTTTACGTAATTCCTACTAGGATATCAACCCATTAGGTAGTCATATATTTCTTATTAAATAATATCATTTGTTGATTCAGGGTACCAATCAAGATTATATGTGACAATACTATGTGCTTTAGAGATAAAAAATTAAATGCATTATGTGAGGATTATGGTAATACCTTAGCATATGCCTCTAACCATAATCCATAAGGAAATGGATAAATAGAGTCCAAAAATAAAAACCTATTTAAAATTATCAAGAGGACTCTGGTTGACAACAAAAGAAAATGAGGTGAGCAGTTGAAGTTTGTTTTTTGGGAAGATAGGTTGACTTCAAAGAGATCCACTAGAAAGATCCCATTTAAGCTCATGTATGGGACCCAATCTATTTTGCCTTTGAATCTACAATTGCCTATGTACTAGTTCATTTGATGAATGACTAAGGTAGGAACAAAAATAAGCCATTATAAAGGAAGAATTGACTAGATCATTGAACTTGATGAATCTAAGAGGTAGGCTCACAAAAAAAACATAAATTTTTAGGATCGTATCAAGAGGATTTTTAATATAAAAGTTACTTCACAAACTTTTTAGGTTAGTGATCTATTTCTACTCTAAGATAGTAGACATGAAGACAAAGGGAAGTATGAAAAATTTGATTCCCTTTGGAAGGGCCCTACACCATCAACTTTCAAATAGGGAATCATACCTTCTATCTCATAGATATTGGTGGGGAGATTTTGGAGCTACCAGTAAATGGTAGATATCTCAAGCATTTCTTAGATTGAACATCTATTGCCCCTATATATATGTATATAATTATCTCTCTTATTGTCCCCATGATCATGTTATATTTTTATTTTTCCCTATCTTTTTTCATTTGATTGGTTTCCTTATTAAAATAGTGATTCACCCATGGTATGTTTCTTATTGACTCCATATCCCAATGGATAGGTGACTAGTTTGGTGTTAACTGTGTACCCACTGGGTGTACCCATCCCCAAGTAAGAGCCTATGTTAGTGCCCATGAGTTCCTTATGCTCGAGCTAAGTGAGTTTAAATGTTTTAGTTTCCTACTTTCCCTCATCTGGAGGAGAGGTTGAGACATGTAGTTCAAGCAATCATGTATGTTATCTTGATTAGAAAAGTCTAGAGGGACATCTATCAAAGATGGGAAATACCCTAGAAAGGTTTGGGAGAGATTGAATAGTTGTATCATGTGGATCAAAGATCCTATGGGATGAGAATTTACAGTGAAAAAATGAAGGTGTAACCAAGTACTTTTCCAAGCTTGGATCCTTAACACTTGGGAGAGGAGATATGTTGATGTCTCAAATAAAAGTAATATGCTACAATTATGTTTTTTGGTGATTAAACTAAGGAGTAGTCTGATGAACTAAATAAAAGATATGTATTTGACTCAAGTGACCCCCAAGAGTAAGATTCAGGGGATGGAAAGATTTTTCACTTCTCCCCTTTTAAATAAAGTTGGTATAAAGGGAAAAAGTGGACATAACCCTGGCTTCATTTCTGGTTTGGACACATGGTAGAGTATCAGGCCCTTGGACATTTTGGGAATTTTTGAGGAATTTTCCCACTTACCTTTTTGGTGGGCATGGTTCTTAAAATCCCAAAGGCCTAGGTGTCTTATTTTATAAAGAATATTTGTGTCACATGGAGGTGCTTAGGTATTTATTATCTTTAGAACCCTTTTAGATATTTCTTCACTTACTTTTATGTACATTTTCCAAAGTGTCCCCAAAGGCTCGATGCCTAGTTTTTTACAGGATAAGAATCAATACAAGTAGTGTCCTTGGTATCAACAAGGACTCAAGAATTCTTGCCTTATAGCACTAGAGGATCATAACAAGTTAAAAGGTGTGAAAGTCCCTGAGAGCCTAAAAAAATGTGTTAAATCTATGATTCACTCATATTTTTCCATGAATTATAAAAGGAAGGCCACTTGGCACATAAGGGGAGGCCTTATGTTTTCCCTATATTATTCAAATGAGGCTTAATTAATTAATGGGGTAAGTGTTGATTAGCCACCTCATCTTAGAGCATTAATATTATACTTAATTCTAAAATTCTATGGATTATAATTAAGTGTTATTTTTCATTTGAACTCACCCTTCAAATTTAGAGCCAAAGATTTGTGCTTCCAAGTGAATAAGTGTGCCAGAGTGAAGAAGAACATGAATATAATAAATCAGAGTATGAGTCTCAAAAGGTCTCAATTTCCACCTATGTTTAGCCTTCACTAACACCAATAATTGTTTGGAAACCTTCTTCTATGGTGTTTCAAGAAGCAATTAAGAGCTTAGTAGAGAACTCTTTTAGTGAAAATAAGTTTATTTCTAAGTTAATACAGTAATAAGAGACTTGAAAAAAGATGACAAATTCTTTAAAAACATCCAAGGGTAACATCATATAAATGTTGGATTCAATCAAGGACACTAATGTCATGGATTTGGATTTTAGATCCCTATTGAATGTCTTGCAACACCCTAACCCCCCCACAAGAAGTTTCCAATATTCACATGAGCTACATTGCACCAATAATAACATTCCCTGTAGCTGTTACATACCTAGAGCTCATTATACTATGTGCTTGAGCATATGATCTACATACCAAAATAATCATCAATGGTAGTCATTCAGTGGTATTCTCCTTTACTCTAAAATCCCTTAGCACCATGTTTGGCATTCCCCCTAAACTATAAAGTATCACACTCAACATCAAGGAATGCTAGTAATATGCTGACAAAGATGAGAAAGCCATTTGGGAAGTCATGAAATCATGTTCACTAGCCAAGAAGAGAACCAAGGTCTCAAGGATGTCAAAGAAATTGAAATTGGTAGAATTCAATGAGCTACCTTATTATATTATAGCCATGGCCACTAGAATTTATGGGATACTTACTACTTAGAAGTTTGAGACATGGATGTTTTTTATCATGCTCTACGTGCTAGACTGGACCACCATCCTCAGTGACAATTTCACACACACATGATGTACCTTAAATTATCCATTCTCTCTAAGGAGAAATTTAATGGTATATTTTATATGTCTTCCTACCTAATGTATAGCCTAGTGCATAACAAGGTTTTCTAGGGACTTATCATGAAGCCCACAGGGATGAGAATCTATGAGATATATCCTTAGGTAACCCTAGAAGGATCTAGAAATAGTTTTTCCAAGGTGCATAACTTATTTTTAAACCCCATGATGAGCATATTTAACCCCTTGAAGAGCCTACACAAAATGTCTATGATGGCCAATCAAGTAATTAAGAAATTTGAAATCACCTATATAAAGTTTAGAACATTCACGTACATCAGGGTGAGTGGCTATTCTGGATGCCCACTCAAATTGCTTAGATACCTAGATTACAAGTTAGAATTAATGGAGATAAGCCACTAGATGGTGCCAACTCATGAAATTATTTAATCAAAAAAGATAAACACTCCTTTCAAATTTACTATGGTGATAGGATTCTATTCATGTCCTTCTATGACCCAGATAAAGGGGTTGGAACAATAAATGAGTCTATATTAAATTGATAAGATGCCACCCTAACCCAATTACAACATCATGTGGTTGGTGAATATGGTGGTAAGTTTAATATGGCATCAGTCTCACTATGAAGACCTTTGTTCTAAATGCACCACTAAGGAAAATGTTTAAAAGTGGGAATATATGAGGCTAACATTGTAGGAGGTTGTAGCCTACAACATCGCTCATATACCCAAGGACATGGTAGATCACAAACTAAAACTCTCCTCAAAATACAATAAGAATAATATTGAATCCTAGTCCATCACTTAGCCAAACTTCACTAAGTAGGAAGATGACTCCATCTTCATGTGAGCAACGTGGATAATGAGGAGAACCTTTAGATGGTTGAAGGAACATGGAATCGACCTCAGGGCATATAACACCACTACCCTCCAAGACTTAATAAAGATAAAATAATTAAATACATTCCTCCTTAAATATAATGGTGAACTTCTAGCCCTATCTTCATCTATAGTAGGCAAGGGAAAAACAAATCCAAGAGACACTAACTTCACCATGTTGGTGGACATAGAAAATATGACCATGACACAATCTAAGGTTGGGTTGTCTTTCTCAAAAATAATGAGCTTAGTTGATAATTGGGATAAAATTATCATAAGGTAGGTCACACTTATTAGTTCCACTCCCATATCAATTTCATGGAGGGAAGCTCTGATGTGTTGACCATCTCAATATCCCCCCTATGGCTAGTCAAGTATCAATCCCAACTGTCCTACCTACACAACAAGCTACAGTCAAGACATCTCAAAAAATATATTCAAGGAAGAGATGAGGTGAGTAATAAGAAGATCCACAAAAGTAAAAGAGAGTTAAGAATTCCCTCCAACCTTTAATCAAGTCTATGACCAAGTGAAGGATAGTTGTTTTTAAAGACCCAATTTCCAAGGAATTCCCACTAAAGAGAAGTGAATATCAAGCTTCTTATGCATATAGAATTAGGGATAAGAGTGAGGGGGAGGACTTAGATGAAGAAAGGCTGATATGAAAATTAATGAAAAAATAACACACCTTCACTCCCCCAAGGTAATAACTAGGCAAAGAACCCTTAGGGAAAAGCATCATTCCCCATCAAGGATCCTAATGGAAGGTGCATCTATAAAGGTAGAATATATAATAGAAGAAGGTGAAGGTGATGAGGAAGGGGTCAAAGCTCTAGATGATCCTTTATTTTTTGATGATGTTGTGAAGGTTGGAGCTAAGGTAGCTACCCAAGTAGAGGCACCTATTGAAAAGGAGCCCCACTCCCCAAAGATAGATGCATTTGTCAAGAATGTTATTTATCAGTCACCTAGGTAGGACAAATTTGTTGAAGTCAAATACACCCTAAAGCTAGATAAAATGGATTAGGGTTAACCTAGGGATGACTTTTAGTCCCCCACCAGTAGTGTAGAGGTGGGAGAGTGGGTAAAGGATAAAGGAAGAGATGAGGGTTCAATCCTACAAGTGGGAACCCCCATAAATTTGGAGGTCAATAAAGGTGCTGAGGAAGGATGCCCCAAGGGTGATACTTCAATTTAATTCCCCCAAGGGGTCCTCCCCACCATCAATGTGCATGACCCAAAAAAATAAAGGTTTTGAGGCCATGATTGGTTAAGAGTCACCCAAATGTGATAATGAAGTCACCATAGCCTCTATAGACCTAATGGCCCAAAGTAATAAGGAAGGAGAAGGCATTGTTTTATCCTCCATCCAACCCATAGAAAAGGTGAGCTCCATTGACAAATTATGCATGGAGTCCTATTGGCCTAGGCCCAATTTTGAAATTTTGAAGTGAGTAGAACTAGTCTCATAGGAAGAAAATAAAAAGTAGGGAAGTGATGAGGACATAAAATAGTTTGTGTTAAGTTCTCCTCCCAAACTAGTGGTGTTCCCAATAGTTATTTCCTCATTGGCACCACTCATCACTACCACAAGTCCATCCTCATCATCTGTAACTTTAATAGGTTTCTTGACAAATCCCCTTCTTTGGGTTATAAACTAGGTAAAGGAAAATAAGTATATGATCACAAAAATAGGGGATTTTGACATAGTTCAAATTATTCAAAAGTAAAAGGCTAATCCCTCAAAGAAGGCTAGAATGCATGCCCAAATGATATTAACTAACAAGTGGGAAATGAGTGCTGAGGTAGCCAATCCTTCTTTAGATACACTAAAAAATAATTCTCCCTTGGAAAGCTAATCCATCTACATTTACAATCTTAGGGAGTCATCAAGGAAGGAATTGAAACATACTTCACAAGTCTTGGCTTACATGGTGACACACAAAATGGATAAAGATAAATCCACCATGGCATAGCTAAAGGTATAGAACTAAGATATGATCTAATACTTGAAAAAAATAATAAGTGAGCCTCAATCAGTGACTCTGACTACCATCTAGTCTCTTGACCCTTCCCTTATCCCCCTTGGATCACTCAACTTTGCCTATGGTGAGGATTTGAAGACCAAAGGATGGGAAGTAATAGATTTTTAACAAGACTTGATAGCCTAACCTAAGAAATTCATCCATACATCCATGGAATGGATTAATAATGAGATAGATAGATGAGGAGAGTGTTCATGGTTTCCATTATATCTTGTTGTTTAAGTGTAGTGTTTTTTTGCAAGCTAAATAGATTGGTTTTTTGGTATATGTTTATTTGTGGTGGTCATTTAGAAGGAAGAAATAGAATGTAATATCCTTTATATTTAAAATTTTGGGGGAATAAATCATTTATAGCCTTTTTAAGGATAGTCTTGGGCTCATGAATACAATAGGAAATAATTCTTGAGGGGTAACTTGTAGTGTTGCTCATAATTTTTTAAGGACCATCTGTGTGTAGTCTCTTCGTAGCTATCTCTAAAATCAAGTAAAAATGTATTGATAAAGATGATATCATGATTATGTGAATCCATCCATGTTTATTTATTATCCCTCCACATCATTTTATTAATTTATTCATATAAAAATTGTCCTACCCTATTCTACCACACATACAACATATAGCTTGCATACCATAAGTGGTCCTTGCCCAACGGATGCAATATACATTATTTACCTAAAGTGTGTTCATTTTATGTGCTCAAAATAATTATGTTTCTTTCCTCACTTACTCCTTATCATTCAATAATAGTCTCTATATTGAATATTGTAGCCATTTTCTCATATATCTTAAGTAGCTCTCATATGACATAAGGCATTCATGCATTTCATGTGATAGCCTTTCCCAGGTGGAGTGTGTTAGTCTAGTTATGATTTGGTCATACCCCCTCATCCCTAATTACAAACCCTCATAAAATTTAGTGGAATGAGGTACCCCTGTAGGTCCTCTCACCTTGGTTCAAGCATAGCCAAAAATAATAGGGAACTAACCATCCCCTTTATCGGGCCCCTCCCAATCATTGTCCCCATTTGGCTCTTTAAAGGTGTTTAGCCCTCCCCAATTCTAATGATGTATCACATAGCTCCTCACCTTTGAATTTCACCTCTCTTATTCTAAGGCATGTGAGGTTGAGTGATGGTGGTGTGTAATTGGGAACCAACACATTCTTTGCATTCTCAATTGGCTGGTTTAGGTGTTAAATTTTTAGATTTAAATTTGATTCATGTTATCATGAAAAATTATTTGCCTTGACCTTTTTATTAGTTTATTATTAATGTTAATTTATGATTATATTTTCCTATTTATCTACTTTGTTAACATTTTAATTATTTTGTACTTTGTTGCATTGATAAGAACAAAAGTTGATTTAATTCTAACAAACACATAGACTTCGATCAGGACCTTAGTCTATAGAAATAGTGTTGGAGGCTGATGGTTGAATAGATACAGATTTGATATTATCTTAACTCAAATAAGGATACAAAAATATTTAAAAAGATTAGAAGAAGATTTTTGATCCTCAGTATCACACCGAGCGCCAAAGGAGAGCATACATCTTTCTTCTTTCAGACCTAAGACTCTAGAATCTAACTTAGAATGTAAAATCGAATGCATAAAATGATACCAAAGGACTTATTTATATTAGAGAGTAGGGTTTTGCCAAAAATATTTGCTTTGGTGGTGTTTATTTTTCATCTACTTTACAACTCACAATATTCCACTTTATGTACACATCATGCCTTAAAGAGAGATGATGATGATTATGATGTTAGTGGAGATGGGTCTAACATTGCTTCCAATTCACTAAAAATATAATAATTATTGATTAGATGGAATAAACATCTTATTTGGAACACATGTCATGTATTCCAACACCTTCATTTTTATCTTCATGACGTGAGATGATGTAAAAGTAAGATTCCCAGTCAAGCTTTCGACAGATGATGGCATGGATTACAATGTCTTGATTATGTCATTATTCTTCATGGATGAGATGTGGACCATAATGAGCTATCCACCTATAAATATACTCATGATGTTCTATCTGAATATTGACTCACCATGTTAATATATATCTAGGATGAAGGCCTTCGCTAATAATTTTTTCCTAGATCAACAAATTAAGATCTATTTTTTCTATTATAAGTCCTTGTTAAATTGAAACCAGGATATGGTTGATGCATCAAAGTAGTAGTAGGATTTCTACTCAACCAGTCTACAATAGAATTATTTTTCCTTTAAATTTGTTCCATAGTGTAATTAAACTAGTTAAAATAAGCCTACCATCATACATATTTACCTCTTCCATCCTTCCTACCATGATCCTTTTCCTTGAAGGTTAAGAACATGGTACATACATTTATAATAACAAAATGAGGTAGATGCATAAGCTTAAGAGCAAATTTTTCAAGACATTTCTTCATAACATAAATTTATTTATCATAGGAAATCCATTTTTTCACATCTTCTACAAATATTCCACTAGCATACTCATAAACATTCTTTTTTATCTTTTATATAGTAAATAATACCTCCCCATTTAGTACCTAATACATCTATATATAATATGAACTGATTATATTTTGGAACATGAAGGATAGGAAGTTTTGATACCTTTTCTTTGATTTCTTAGATGGCCTTCTTGAGTTCTTCAATCCATACATATTTTTTGTTTTTCTTAAGCAATTCTTGAAGGACTATTTTATCATTTCCAGAGTTTGCATAAAAACTATTAACATAATTAAGCATTCCAAGGAAGGCTTCAAGTTTCATTTTATCAAGAATATCTGAAAATCGAAGGACTTTCTCAGTAATATGAGGCTAGACTTGTAATTCACCAGTTTTAACAATAAGTCCCAAGAAATTGTAGTTATTTTCACACAATTGGATTTTAGTACTAAAAAGCACTATTACTACTTCCTTTGTAATCTTGTAGAACTAAGATAAATAACTAAGATGTTCTTCAATATTTTTACTAAAGATGAAGATGTCATCAATGTATACATATAGAAAATTAGAAGAGGTTTCCTTGTTAGAAGAGGATGGAAGCTAAAAAGTTGCAAAGAAATAGGTAATTTGTCCTTCTATTTATTTATAATGGACTTTATGAGATGGCCATCTTTTTTAATAAAATAATAGAATTCCTTCTCGAGGAAGTGAAGACATAGTAAGTGGAAGGGAAGGATCTAGACCATGATTAACTTTCTCTTATTCTAATTCAACAACTAGATTTCCCCTTCTAGAACTTCTATTTGTCCTTTCATAATGGCTAGAAATATTTGGTCTTGGAGAATTAGGAGGATATCTTGCAGATAATGATCTTAGGAGTCCTAAGATTTTATTATCACTTACTTGATGAATATCCTTTTATTTTTTATGAATTTTTGGAGCTACATTCTTCAACCAATCTAACTTACATGAATCAAGAATTTCTATGGAATTTACATGCCCCTTTTGGAGTTGGATTGTTCCATTCAACCTTTGAGCATAGGGTAGATTTTCAAGGATTTTAGGATTACTGGTGTTGGTCATGGAATATAATATATTAATATTGATAAAGGCATATTGGAAAGGACCCAAAATCTTTAGACCCTATAAAAATGAAAATAAACCCCAACAATCTAATGAACCAAACATAACTTCTGAACATCCCTTAACTCTAGCACTAAGATATTAGGATAAAGATCATAAGTAGAAATACCTTCATTTATATGGGATATAGTGGAAAACTGATAAGCATGTTTAAATTTAGATTATCTTCAATCACAGAAGGCTACATAAGACACAAACTTTATATTCATAGGGACCAAAGGTTTTATGTTGATTCTAATTAACCCAAAATTTATGAATTATAAATCTAGATGACTATGGATATATTCAATATCAGATGCAAGAATTAGAGGAAGTAGATGAGTTTGATAACTCTTGCCTGGATGATATTCTAAGGACAATTCTACAATTTTGATTCTTGGCTTAACAAATGTCTTAAAAATAGACTTATACTTAAGCTTGCCAAAAATATAATTTTCTTTCAAAGCAGAAGATTTATAAACTCAATTTGCTTTTATAGCAGGAAGTTTATAATTTACAACTGTACCTAAAAGAGCTGATTTAGTGGTTTCAATTTCTAGTATTTTTGCTTCAAAGACTCCTTCAACTTGTATAGGAGGTAGCTCAAAATATCCTTCAACTTCATCTTCATTCATTACTTGGTATCCTGGAGTAGAACTACTTGGTTTTTAGAATTTTTCTATTGAGTAACTAGGACAGTGAGATTCACTGGGGATTCCCTAAATGAGTAAAGGTAAATATTTTGAAAAAATAGAAGATATTTTAAAGGGTTTCTCAATCATAGGATACAGTTAAATCAAATCAGTAATATACTTATAATGGGAATGATAGAAACTTTTGTATGGCTCTGATACCACAAATGCATAGACTTTAATCAGGACCTTAGTCTGTAGATATAGTGGTAGAGGCTGACAGCTGAATGGATACATATTCAATATTATCTTAACTCAAATAAGGATACAACAATCTTTAAAAAAATTGGAAGAAGATTTCTAATCCTTAGTATCACACTAAGCAAAAGAGGAGAGCATACATCTTTCTTCTTAAAAACCTAGGACTCTTTAGTCATAAGACTAATGATTTTTTTTTTTTTTTCCAAACACCAACATAATAATGAAAAATAACATACTAAGTCCATTGATACACATGATAAGAAAGATCAAATACCTAATTCTAAACATAAAAAAAGTTAGAGTGTAATTATTGTGACAAAAATAATCATGATGAAAATCACTACTTTAAAAATAAATGTGATATCAAAAGTGGAAAGCTTAAAGTCAAAGACAATGCTAGCACTAGTAACACTAAGATTCATATTAAAGCTTCTTTTACTTGTGCTTTGTGTGGCTCTCATATTGAATAGATTATTGATTTTGATGTCACTCAACATATGACTTATAATTATATATTATTTACTTCTTTAGAACTGGATATTTATAACAATCATTCAAGTCTTACAAATCACACTTGTTATAATGTTGAAGCCATAGGAACTATTAACATTCCTAATGATGAATTGTTTAATGTCTTAATTTTTCTTGATTTGAAATTGAATTTGATTTATATAACTCAATTATGAAAATAGGACAATAAAATATAATTTTATAATGACATTTGTTATTTAAATCTACTAAGACTTTCACGTAGTTGCTACTAATTTTTTATACAATGATAATTTTTTCAAATTTACAAGATTTTATTCTTCCTCCTCTTCTAATGCTTTGCTTTTTTTTAATGATGCTAACTTGTGGCATGAAATATTAGGACATATGAATTATCAAATGATTTTAGTTATGAACAAACTTAATATGGTACAAAGTATGCCTAAAGTTTCTTCCACTATTTCTACTTGTAATGTTTTTATGGCTAACAAAATTAATAGATAATCTTTTCCTAAGAATCACTCTTGGTGTGCTAATGAAGAGATTCATTTAATTCATATTTATCTCTTAGGTCTTATGAAAACTCCTTATATTAATGGTGCTAATTATGCTTTAATTTTTTTTTATTATTTCACTAAGTGAGATTGGATTTTTTTATTGAAAATAAAAGGTCAAATTTTAGACACTTTTATTGAGTTTTATACCTTTATTGAAAACTAATCTCATTATTATTTATGAATATTACATACTGATAATGGCACTGAATATGTTAACAATGATTTTTTTACATATTTTAAGCAACATGATATTAATCATGAGAAAATTATTTCCTACACACCTAAGCAAAATAGTCTTATTGACCATAAACATAAGATTATCACTAAAATGACTAGGTGTATGTTGCATTCTAAATATATGCATTATAAATTTTGATTTAGAGGTATGTATTATGTTTTATATCTCATTAATATGACTCCCACTAAATATATTTTAAAAAATACAACTAAATAAACTTGGATTAGTAGAAAACCTAACTTAAAGCATTTACGTGTTTTTGATCGTGATGCATTTATTCATAATACAATTGAAAAGTACAAGAAGTTAGATTCTAAAGTATATATTTTTATCTTTGTTGGTTATGATGAATCATATAAATATTATATGGTGTATGATCTTCAAACTAACAAAATTAATATTAAAAGGGATATTAACATTACTGAAATGATGTATTTGATTGTGATTCTAGTTTGGATTCTCTTGATATCATTTATACTTATTTTCATTTTGAAACAAGTGATGATCATAATGATGTGTTGCTTCCTCAAGTTTTTTCTCCTTATTTTATTCTTTCTCCACCTAAATATATGCCTATGTGGTCTAAAACTACTATATAATTTTTTGGAATTGATGTAGATCTTAATGATACTCGTATAACTATGAAATAATTTTGTAATTATGATTTGATGTCTAAAATTATGCAAAATAATGATCCTAAAACTCTAAAACAATCTCAAGATCACCCTAATTAGGAAAAATAAATTCATGATGAATATAACTCTTTAATTTACTATAACATTTGGGACTTAGTCCCACTACCTAAATGGCATCAATTGGTAAGTTGTAAATGGTTGTTTAAAAATAAGTTCAATTATGATAATTAAATTAAAAAATATAAATATATATTAGTTTTTAGAGGTTTTTATCAAACTGAAGGAATTGGCTATACTAAAAAAAATTATCCTATTGCTAAGATGTCCACAATTAAAGTTGTTTTAGCTTTATATGCTCATATGCATTGTATTGTTTATCAATTGGATGTTAAGAGTGATTTGTAAAATGGTAACTTACATGAAGAAATTTGCATGTCTCAACCCCTTAATTTTATTAATATAGGTAATGAACATATTATTTTCAAGTGAAACAAAGTTATTTATGGTTTAAAACAATATCCTAGAGAATGGTACTCTAAAATATATCAATTTTTATACATCAAGGCTTTACTCATAGTTTTAATGATCCTAATATTTTCATCAAAAATACTCCTAATGACATAGTTATCATTATTTTGTATGTTGATGACTTAATCATAATTGGTAGTAATATTTACATAGTTTATTTTACTAAAAAATATTTGAATAATACCTTTGAAATGGCTAATTTGGGTCTCTTAAATTAATTTTTAGGAATTCAAGTTTCAAAATAAAATGATAACATCTTTATTTCTCAATATAAATATGTATATGATTTGTTATTAATATTTAATATGTTAGATTTCAAACTCATTGATACTCCTTGTGAACTTGGTGTTAAATTACTTAATGGCATGGAAATTGAAACTGTTCATCTAACTCTTCATAGACAATTAGTTGATAGTTTGAATTATCTTACTCACACTCATCCTAATATTGTATTTTATATTGGATTGGTTTGTTGCTTTATGTCTAAACTCAAGATACTCATTTTAAAATTTCTAAAATAATTATTTTTATATTAAATTTAATTTAACTTTTGGCATCGAATCTATCTCTAATATCACTTTTTTGAGTAGGCTATTTAGATTCTAATTGGAAAAATAATCCTAATGATCATAGATCAATAAGTAGTTATCAATTTTCTTTGGGTTCTGGTATTATTTCATAAAATATTAAAAATTAGACTATTGTATCTTTATCTTCTATAGAAGCTAAGTATAAATCTTGTAATCGTGCTCCAAATTAAGTAATTTGGCTTAGAAGACTTATTTTAGATTTGGGCCACCCATAATATTCAACTACTCTAATTTTTGGTGATAATCAAAGTGCCATTATTTTAAGAAAATATCAAGTTTTACATACAAGGTCCAAGAACATTGAGATTCAACATCACTTTCATCATGAACTTCTTGAAGACAATCAAATTATTTTCTCTTTCTACCCTACTCAAGAACAAATGGTTGATATATTCACTAAGCCACTATGTAAAAATAAGTTTGTATTATTTTGTAATAAGTTAGGATTGACGGAAGTTATCATAAAGGGGGAGATTTAGTGTTATTTTATCCCTTATTGTTTGTTTTTAAACCCATAAATAAAGTTTAAGGGGGAGTGTTTATATTACCCCTTATTTAGGATAATTTATTTTATCCTAAGTTCCCTTTTCATGTGTGAGGAATTTTTATTTATGTGAACTATTAATTCACATAAATCTAGATTTTATAAGGTGTCACTCACCTCTTTGTGCTCCTTTAATATTTGGGAGTTGCTTGTATGAGTAACTCTTCTGAAATGGGACACACCTCCCTTATCTTTTTAAGGGACTAGGACACAAGTGGCACACACTTAGGAGTATTATAAGGTAATAATGGGATTCCTTGTAACTCTCATTCTCCTACTTTAGTTCTATCAAATATCCCTTCCTCTCTTCTTTCACTAAGAATATCATATATCTCTCTATTAAGCTTATGCTATTGATTTAATCTTGCACTTTTGGATATTTTTGTTGCAAGATTTCTCATATGATCATGTGGGGTTTTCTATGATATGTTCAATTTTTCACTTTAAAACTCTTGTCTCATATATTATTTTTAATTGAGAGGTAACTTGGTCATGTGAATTATTTATTTATCACACTTTCATGTTATTTCATTGATGATTAATCTTGGGATAAATCCTTCATAAAAATTTTAAACTCTTTAGGGGTTAAATTTATACCTAAAAACAATAAAGGAAGAACTAACCTCATATTCTTTACACAAAAGTGGATAGGTGTTTAAATTCCAATATATAACCTTATATAAAAATAAGTATACACCATTTTATATATATATATATATATAAAGTTATGCTTTCACATTTCAATCTACACTCCACATATAATTATTTTTACTAATTTAATTATACATTCTAATGTAAAAACTTGAAAATATTAGTGAAATGAAATCGACAATAAAATTATAAGTTTTACATGTGTCTCAAAATTATGAATGTGTGTGTGTGTGTGTGTGTATAAGTAATTTAGTCATATAATCATATTTAATATTAACTATATTATTAACAAATAATAATATAATGTATTATTCTATTTATTTAATTATTTATTTTTATTTTTATCACACACACACACACACACACACACGCACACACACACACACACACACACACACACACACACACACACACACACACACACACACACACACAGATATATATATATCTCTGTGTGTGTGTTTTTTTTGGGTTATATTTTCTTTTATTTTCTTTTAAACAAATATACAAGCCTTAGAAGACTGCCAACATATATGCATGCAACTTTTTTTTGTAATTATATATATATATATATAGTATATATAATATATATTTTAAACTTTATAAAACCCTAAGGGTTTGGTGGCTAACATTTGGGCCCTAAATTCTTGGCCATGACCATGGCTGTCAGTTAGGCTTGGCCCAAGGGTGGGGTTGGCTAGTTGCACCATCCACCTCCCCTCCGTATTATTGGAGGGGGATGGGATGGCACACCACCCCTCCCTCCATATTAATAAAAATATATTTCTTTAATTTTATTATATATATATATATATATATATATATATATCTTAAGGTTTATATTTTATTTTTATTTGAATTTTTATTTATATGAAAAAATAATATATATATATATATATATATCAATGAAATTACATATAAAAGGAACTTAGGTGTAACATATATTATTGAGTATTTATTTTATTTTTTCATATAAATAAAAATTCAAATAAAAATTAAATATAAACCTTAAGATATATATATATATATATATATATATATATATATATCTTAAGGTTTATATTTTATTTTTATTTGAATTTTTATTTATATGAAAAAATAAAATAAATACTCAATAATATATGTTACACCTAAGTTCCTTTTATATGTAATTTCATTGATATATATATATATATATATATGTATATAAATATATATATGTATGTATATATATATGTATAATATATATATATATATATGTATATATATATATATGTGTGTGTGTGTGTGTGTGTGTGTGTGTGTATATATATATATGTATATATATATATGTATATGTATATATATATATGTATATGTATATATATGTATATATATATATGTATATGTATATATATGTATATATATGTATATATATACATATATATATACATATACATATATATATATATACATATATATATATATATACATATATACATATATATATATATATAGTGTGTGTGTGTGTGTGTGTGTGTGTGTGTTTATTTATATACACAAATTGAATTACATACATACATGCATGCATATATATATATATATATATATATATATATATATATATGCATGCATGCATGTATGTATGTAATTAAATTTGTGTATATAAATAAACACACACACAATATATATATTGTGTGTGTGTGTGTTTATTTATATACACAAATTTAATTACATCATACATGAATGCATGCATATATACATATATATATATATATATATATATACATACATATATATATATGTATATATATATATATATATGTATGTATATATATATATATATATATGTATATATGCATGCATTCATGTATGATGTAATTAAATTTGTGTATATAAATAAACACACACACACACAATATATATATTGTGTGTGTGTTTATTTATATACACAAATTTAATTACATACATACATGCATGTATATATATATGTATATATATATGTATATATATATGTGTGTGTGTATATATATATATATATATATATATTGTGTGTGTGTGTGCGTTTATTTATATACACAAATTTATTTACGTACATGCATGCTTGCATGCATACACACACACACACAAAATTTTGGTATTCTATCATTTTTCAAAATGGGAAATCTATTGTACCTGATTCAATATGGAAAAATGGAAATAGATCAAGAGATTTATAGAGATCTAGGGTTTGTTTGAGTTTTTTAAAAATAAATCTTTCCAAATCAAATTACTTATTTTTATTTTTTCATTATTTTCGAAAAATAATCATGGATTTAGAGAGGATAATTCATTGCTTATTTTCCTTAAAGCTCTATTCTCTTTCACCAGTCCTTCCTCAATATTCATTCTTCATTCTCCCTCCACCTATTTCCCTCCCTTTTCAAAATATCTAAAATGTCTCCTCTCTCTAGCAAGTTTACATTTTTCATGGGAAAATCCAAGCTTTTTTTAGGGTTAGGTTTTCCACTCATTTTAATATTATTATTCATAAATTGGTTTGTAATTATTTTTTTGTTTTTACTTTGACAAATTGATTATTACATTGAGAAAATCAACTAACTGAATGTATTAAATTTATTACAAAAACAATAATGTTATTTGAATTTATTAATATATAAATACATAAATTAATACATACAATTATGAGAATGGTAATATTTGAAACCAATTATTTATTTATTTCAAATTATTAATAAATAAGTACATTTATTTAATCTACTTATCTAAAAAAATATAGTTATAATATGCTTATATATATATATATATATATAAGTATATAAAATTTAAGACCATTATTAAATATTACATGTGCTCGATCATAATCATAACTATGATATTTTTACCATTTTGAAAAATAGATGTTTGTATCAAAACACTAAGAAAATACAAGTCAAATATTTTTGGCTAACTTAACATAACCTAGTCATTTGATGGGTTCAATAAATTTGTTTAAGTTAACACAGTCTAATCCTATAGATAAACCTATCAATGTAACTCAACAACACAAAAAACCTTAGAAGTCAAGAAACATAATAACTAATAATGATAATAATAATAATAATAATAATAATAATAATAATAATAATAATAATAATAATAATAATAATAATAAATTTTATCACTAAACACACACAACCCAAGGTGGTCCTACATGAGTCACAACTAGCTTGATTCTAAGTCACCACAATAAGGTAACTAAAATCAAGACTAATAATCAATAATAATACATATTGTTCACACACCATGCATAAGGGCACACTCAACACACTAATAGTCTAAATAATGTCATGTCATCACAAAATCACTATAGTTCTTAAGAAGAGTATTACAAATACTATCTAAATTCAACATACATCCCATAATCACCTGTATCTACTGAAAATAAATCAAATGCATGTTATCAAATCATGTGATCAATCATCATTCATCCATATAATTTATTACTTTATTGGGTTATTCTTGCACATCAATAAACTAAATCAAATCATCCACCCAATCCAATCTCATAAATTTTCAATGGGATATGTTATTCCCTCATCCACCTTATTACATATATTATTTCTTGGGTCACATTAAAGTATGAAACATATATTTATATCTATCATTCTAAATTTTATATTTGCATGTATAATTTATTGGCAAAAATAATCTCATCATCAAATACAATAAAAATTTGTAAGCATTACATCAAGTGGGTTGATAACATTAATGGGTTAATATCATTCAACTATAACCTACACACACACACACACACACACACACACACACACACACACACACACACACACACACACACACACACACACACACACACACACACACACACACACACACACACACCATCACCTTTTAACTATTCATTTATTACATCATGCTGTATCCCAACCCTTTTTCATTCATCACCCATGCCTTGAATGCGACCCATATTTCTTCTAACACCTCTCATAATCTAGACCACAATGTAAATCCTATGTAGAAAATCAAAATAATGAATTTTAAATTACCCTTACCCATATTTATTCAACATACCCACAAAAATTATTTAACCATATCAAGAATTTAAACCTATTTCACCAATATATCACCTCAATTTCAATCCACATCATACAACCAAATAATCATAATACTCTATTTGTTTATTTTTTACTTACAAATAAATGTCATAAATTTAATCATAACTCATTATAAAATCTATTTCTCATTTTTACAACCTAAAAATTATCCACATGATGTATTTTTCCCAAGTATTATTCCAAATAATAATATTTATGTTGGAATATCTAAGTTAAACACTTATATCTTCCCCCATAAATATTATTATGTGGAACAATACATGGGAACAATATATAATGTTATTAATTTTTTGGTTGGAAAAAGGAGAAATAGATTTTCCAATGAGGACACATGATAAAAGAGTATCATATACTAACAATTAAAAATTAGGATAATCAAGATGATGTAAAAAAACATTCAAAAATGAATATAGTGATGTTAAAAAACACTCAAATTATTAGCTCACCTAAAATGTATGATTTAAGGAAGAAAATAATTTAAGGTTTCTTAGTTTAGGCTCCTCAAATCACATGACAAGTCATAATATTAGTTTCAATAAGTTATATGATTCCTTTAAAACACAAGTGCATTTGGGTGATGTAAAGTCCATATAAATTGAAAGAAAAATCTACATGAAAATCAACACAAGTAAATGTAAGGGTAAAATAAAATATTTTTATTTTTTTCCAAATCTAAGCCATAATCTTATTAATGTTGGTTAATTAGTAAAAAATTGTTTCAAACTAGTTTTTTAGGATGGGTTTTGTTATATTTTCATTTGAAAATATAATATATAAAATAATAGGATGTTTCCATCAACATTCAATATTACTAAGGAAGGTACTAATTGTT
This sequence comes from Torreya grandis, assembly GCA_037957365.1. NCBI lineage: Eukaryota > Viridiplantae > Streptophyta > Pinopsida > Cupressales > Taxaceae > Torreya > Torreya grandis. Next base: position 198,115 of record JARHVA010010203.1, read on the forward strand.
ATTACTCAAAAGTGCATCTTGCTAAGAATGTGTGCATATTATCGCTCCTATTGATACAATGAAAACTCTCAAAGGTGTTAACGACCTAATATTGAAGATAATATATAGATGAATGTCTTGTTTCCTTTGGCATGCTCACCCACTTCTCTCTAAAATCTCTAATTCTATGATTTCTTGACTAGGAAAAGGGTAAAAGAAGTAATGCTTAAGCTGAAAATAAATATGAAAACTAAAAATATGAGGTGATACACCATTGTGGAATTAAATTATGTATATTCTTGACACACTTTTAAATATAAATTAATTCCACACATTCACTTCATTCTCATATAATGACTTTTTCATTGGTATTTCACATAAAAGTCTTGACAAACACTCAACCTAGCTTAGAAGGAATGAAAAATGTTGAATTCGGTTCTAGATTAGGTAGAAATAATAATTAGATGCTCTATATGATCTAAAATAATTATCATTTATTGTATAAATTTTAAAATTTTATACATAAACATAGTAATTTTAGTCATTCACATAGTTACATCAATGAATATTAAGCACACACTTCATGAAAAACTTGCAAATGGAGGAAAATTCAGCGCTTTATTACTTCAAAGGTGTTTTAGTATAGAATTTATTTGTGTTTATGTAATCCAAAATCACAATCTGATCATAAAATTTAAAAAATTAAAATACATATCGAAAAGAGAAGAAATGAGAGAGGTGACAAAGCATACCTAAACTAGATGAATAAACATGCTAACTCATAGATCACTCTTAATATAGCTAAAATACCAACTAAACATTCAAATCTAACCCCAAATTCCAATTAAAATTTATCATATAAGATTTTAAACTTCTTCTTCTTGGAATATGATGTAGGAGAGAACAAACTTTGAAAAAGTCAAAGGTTCTTGCATGCTTTGATGGTTGAGTCCTGAAAAGATCATTAAATATCTTTAGTTAAACCCTTTTAAAATTCCATTTAAATATTTTTTATATTTAAATAATTTCTATCTTACATAAATTTTTAATTTTTTTACCTTTATTTCATCTTGAACTTTGACTTGAGCTTCTTGACTTCCATCTTACACGCACATTTCTTCTTATTTGCTGGATTTTTTATTAATTTGGTTAAAATGAGGTGTAGTAGAGAGAGATAATATATTTTAAATGAATTTATACTCCTTATTAACCTTTATTTAATCTTTAAAACCAACATTTTACCTCTATTTGATGCCTGCTTAGTAAATAGCATATGTGTTTAACTAGGCAAGGTTTTTGAGAGCATAATGCATTGATTCAACTTGTGAATTATTTTATTTCTCAAGATTGTAATATAAGTGGGATATATATAATTTTTATTTTATTTAATTATTAATAAAATATATATTATAATATTTCCATTGATGATGACAATAACATCTCTCTATACTAGTTCTTCTTGGAAGTGTACATCTTCTCCATTTTTTCAAGTTTATTGAATGCACAGTGAGAACCTAGACCTTGATAAATTTTTATTATTTTAAAATTTAAATGGTTTAAATATTAATTAAACATCATAAAAAAAAATTCACATAACTTCAAACAAAATTTTATCTCCAAATTCCACATACAAACTCTAAAAATGCCATTTTCTGCTCTCTAGCCTCAACAAACCCAGATCTAGAATTTGGGTATATAAAATGAGTTATAGGAATAAAAATAAGGTCATAATATTATAATTTAATAGGTATAAATTTTTAATACCTTTAAAATTTTTAAATTTTTTAAAAATCTTTACCGAACTCCCAAACAAAAATTCACAAAAAACTGCCTACTTGTTGCCCACAGGATGAGCTAGATATGTTTTTAAATGATATGAGCCTATTTTAAATTGGTTTTAATTTAATTATAATTTATTAATATATTTAAATTAATTATAAACACTCTATAATTAATTTTTTCCATTGAAAGAATCTGAAACACTCAATTTAACACTATTTGTGAGCAAAATAGTGAAAACACCTTGATGTTTTTCATGAACATACTTGTGTTTTATTATTTTATATATCTTAAGCTATATTAATTATATTAAAAAAATTTAAAACATTAAATAACTTAATAAATACTTACATATCAAATTTTAAGATATTTTATTTAATAAAACTTAAAATTTGCACGATTTGGTGTTTCCTAGCTTACATAATTTCACTTTTAAATGCCTATAGGTATGCATTTTGCCATTTTATTGATTTTAAGAGGAATAAATACATAAATTGTTTTTAATTATGACATTAAATATTTATTATAATCATTACAACAATTTTATATGCTAAAAAAAACACTTAAACCTCTAAAAATACATTTTTGATAAACTCTCTTGCTTGCTTAAAACCTTGTAACTTGTACCTTTACCTTTCTCAATTATTTGACTTAAATTTTTTATTTAATAAGGTTTAATAAGTTTATTTATACCCCATAATATAATATAAAACTTTTCATTTGTAACAAATAACTCAAAAATTCAATGACATTACCTAAAACCAAGTCATTGGGTTTAAGAAGGGTTTTAGAGCACCTTTTCTTTTTAATGATTGTTCATAAAATTATGTCCATTTAACCTGAATAAAATTCATATAATATTTATATCATAGGGTTTAAAAATTTTCCTTAATAATGTTTTAACCAGTTCTTCTTTTCCTTCATGAAATAAACATTTGAAAATTGCCTTTAATAGATCGCAACTAACTAGTTTGAGGAATAGAAGAAACTTTTGCCAAAATTTGAAATTGTGAGTAGTTACTAAGCATGGTTTTGGATTTATTAGGTCTATATATTTTTTTTATATTCTATATATTCTTTAATCCATGAATATATTCTTATTGGAAACCTACACATAAGCAACTTTGACTAATGGTGAAAAACTTTCTCAACACCTTTTTCTCCACAATTTATTATGTTAACATGTTGTGACATTAGATATAAAATATCTATGTTGGGGGAAGATTTAAGTTAAATATTTTGGTATAAATTTTTTAATTAATATATAAAATTATCCTTGAGTGGATGGTTGTTAGGGATAAATATTCACTAGTGTGTAGGCATATAGAAAATGTTTTCTCCTAGTCGATAGTTGTTAGGGAGAAATATTCTCATATATTGTGTTTCAGTTAGATATTACCCCACCATGGATATTTTATATTTAATTTAAAAACATGATAACATATTAAATTATGGAAAGATAAGTACTAGTGTGTTCAACTTAGATCTTCCCTCAGCATGGATAATTTATATTTAATGTCACAATATGTTAACATATTAAAATATGGAGAAATAAGTACCTTCCTTATTACTATTGAATTTTAATGGAAACATTATATTATTTTTAATATTATATTTACCAATAAATATATATCCTTATCTCATATAAAAAATATAAAAAACACCATCCTCAAAAATTAGTTTGAAACTATTTTCTATTAATTAATCAACACTAATAAGATTATGACTTCGATTTGGATCAAACTAAAAATCCTTTATTCTACCCATACATTTACTTGTGTTTATTTTAATTAATCCATTTATTTAAAATTTTATGGACTTTACATAACCTAAATTAACTTGGGTTTTGAAGGAATCATCTAACTTGTCGATACCAACTTTATGACTTGTCATGTGATTTGAGTAGCCTGAATTAAGAAACCTTCATTTTTTAAATCTTTTATTCATAAATTTTATGTGAGATAAAAAATTTATTTCTATTTAACATTAATTTTTTCATATCTTAATTTTGTTAATTATATTTATTATCTTGATTCTTAATTGTCACTATTTGGTAGTCTTTTATCATGTGTCCTAGTTTTTTATAATGACAAGTATTTTTTATTTATTTTACTTTTGAAGTTAATTACGTATTTAAATTTTAAATTTGGTTTGTTTAAAATAACTTTTCTATGATTTTTATTTTTTTCTTTGAAAAATTTTCTCTTGTTTTAAGTGCTTGTTTTTAATCTCTTATAGTCTCATCTTATCTTGATAGGATAAGAGAGAACCTATCAACTCATAAACCCTAATAGGGATCTTATTATTAAAATACATGATTGATCATAACATGAATAAAATATTTATTTTAATATGTCAAAAAAAAAATTACTCTAAAACTATCTCAAATAATTTATCCATAAACCCTCATTTGATGCATTATGTCATTTACCTTTATGCAATACTCTCTAACTCCTTCACTTTTTGACATTCAATAATTCTCAAAATTCATTTTAAGATTTTTATTTTTTGATTATATTACATTATTATATATTTTATAATAATTTTAAGAGGTATTTCATGCCTCATGATCATTATTTCATCTTAAAATTATTAGATAAATGCTTCAGTTTATTTCGCTCTGAAGATAGAATAAATTTCGTGCATCCACCATTGATTCATCATTTTTTATTATTTTTTGATCTTGTATAAATATTTTTAAATATTTATGTGGTGTGTATAAATGGTTAAAATTATCCAAAAATCATTTAAATATAATAACTTTCTTCAACTAATCTCTCCAACATTCAAAATTATGACCTTTGAAGATGGGAATATTCATGGAAGCAAAATTTATTGAAATTATTGATTATCTTAATAATGGTCTGAAACCCTTTTGAATATTTATTGAATGAGGATATGATACCAAATTAAGGATTTTAATATATTTATTGAGTTCATATAGACTTTTATTTAATCTTAAAATCAAGATATATCCAATCTAGCCAAAAATTACCAATTATTAATCTAGTGGTGTAGTAAGTGTGATTGATGAAAAAATATGCATTGAATAACCTCAAATTAAGATTATAAAAATTTATTTTTAAATTTTTTTTAATATAAGAGATAAAAATTATATATTTACACATGAAAAAAAAAATCCAATATGAACTATTAGGACATAATTCTTTGTGGACAATTATTTATTAAAAAAATAAAGATAAAAAAGACTATTACAAGATAACTTGCATGACAAGTTATGTCTATAGAGTGAAAAATAAATAAATAAATTTAATTAAAAAATAATCAAAATAAAAATATTTTCAAATTTAACTAAAATTATACTTAATAAAATAAGTTTGACTTATTGAAAAGTTAAGCTCAACATGTAAGAAGCCTTACTTAACAAGTTAACAACTCATGAAACCTAGTAAAGCTAGGCACTCCAAATCCATATAAAATAAGCAATCGATAAAATAAACCTTAATTTAAGTTTAATAAATATAAAAATAATTTTCCATACATTATTTATTAATGGATAGGTTTTTTATTTCAAATAAGTACACATATAATGAATTTAACTCTAACTTGTAATTCTAGCTATTTTTAGGAAATTCTTAGATATTGTTCAAAATCAATTAAATAATTAATATAAGACAAAAAATAATTAAATAAAATTCATAAAAAATAAATAAATAAAATTAATCCAAAATTAATAATCAATTTTCCATTTTGGCATCATACTTAACAATCAATTAGACCAATTTTATCAATGAAATAATTAAGCATGGTTCTTTCATCCAATGTGATATCTAAATATGTTAATATAATTATTATATTATCCAATGAAGACAATATAATAATAGTTATCTAATCATAATATTATTTAGATATGATTCCTACAACCTCCTTATAGATTTCCCCATCTTTGATTTCTTCATTGATCATTTCTATAACCTCTACTTTGCTTGCTTCTATAGGTACTTTACTTATTTTGACACCCTTTATCTTTCTTTAAATTCCTAGGATTATAAGCCTCTTTACATTTATCTAGTAAAAATATCTCTTGATATAACCTCCATCATTTTCCTCTACACTCACATTCTTCTTAGTACATCACACTCATCATCTTGTACACCACTTATCATCACTTCACTCTCTTTCTTCATTTGAGCTTGTTCATTCTCATGTAGCTTCATAGCATTAAAAGAATCATGCATGGTTTTCAAGAATATTTTCTAAAAAAAAGGTATAATATGACCTATCCCCTACCTACTTTAACTCTCACACACATACAAATATCACACTCAATCCCCAAGTTAAAACTCTCAACCAATCTTCACTTTCCTTCTTTGAGGCCTATTCCTTATAGCCCTATTTTCATGAAAATATAGTAGGTATTAACAATATAAAAATTTTATAGACAAAATAAGACACTTTAAAATACCCTTTATCCCATTTTATCTTTTTATAATTTTTTAGTATCCAACTCTCAAGGGAAGCCACCTAACTCAACCAACGTCTTGACTAATTAGGTCACTTTAGACCTAAAACAATCCCAAATACCTAAATACTATATTGTATAGGTAGTTACCAAATTAAAAAAACCTTAATCCTTTATATAAAATTAAAACACAATATATCATAAATTTATATCAATTTTTTTCTAGGTGCAACAAAAGTTTGCATTTTGCAACACTAGCCTAAGTGTACATAGGCCTATATAATGGTGAGAGCAATAAAAAGGGTAAATTTTGAGTTTTAAAACCACTTAAAGGACATATAATACATGGAAAAGGTATAAACTATTTTTTTTAATTTTTATAAAGGTGGTTATTCATGAACAATCCAAAACCATCCCCCAATAAACAATTTGATAGAATTTTGGTTACTCTTTTAGGATTATGTATGCAATAAAGAATGTTTTGATTGGTTATTAAAATATAATTGTATTTTTAACTTAAATAAATTTTAACCTCATAAAAATTTAAATATAAATATTTTTTATGATCCAAAAAAAATCAATAAATCCTTAACAACCATCACAACTGAAAAATTACCTATCTTTCTTGACTGTACATAGGCAAAATTGTCTCTAAGAGGACTATGTTGTATAAAAACATATGCTAAATAAAAAAAATATTGTATTAACCCTATCTACACAAATAAAAATCCAAT